>VXBR01003483.1:76929-111214 GCA_013400215.1 Cisticola juncidis
CGGTGCGGCTGATTAGTGGCCACTCGGTGCGGCTGATTAGTGGCCACTCGGTGCGGCAGGGGATGGGGAGCAGGGGAGGAAGGGGGATCAAGCAGGCTCCTACAAAAACAAACCGGCCTCAAACATAAGGTTATGCAACTGTGCATAAACCTTCATCTCCTCCGGATATGCTAGAGCAGAGAGACCTCCTAGCAACCTTCCAGTATCTGAAGGAGGGCTACTGGGAAGCTGGAGAGGGGCTCTGTTAGGAGCTGTAGTGATAGGGCAAGGAGAAATGGGTACAGATGGAAAGAGGTGACCTTTGGGTAAGATTTGGGAAGGAATCTTTTGCTGTGAGGCTGGTGAGAAGCTGGAAAAAGTTGCTGAAGGAGGTTGTGGATGCCCCAACCCTGGCAGTGTTCAAGGCCAGGTTGACTAAGTTAAGTAACTTAGTTTAGTGGGAGGTGTCCCTCCCCATGGCAGAGTGGGTCAGGAACAGATGGTGTTTAAAGTCTATTTCAACCTCTGAAATTGTATTCTGTGATTTTCTGATTCTGTGATTCCTAGAGAGGCAGGAACTGAAGTGCTTGAGCAAAGAGGTGCTTCTGAAGGCAATGGGATGTGTCCTGGGAGCACAGCAAGACAGGCAGTGGGTGCTCAGGAGAGACCTGATGAAAATTAGGTCATTTGCTTCCCTGGAGGTTCATACAGCTTGCCTGGCAAATCCCTTTGTTTTCAGGCTCTTGTTTTGCTGTATTTTTTTACGTAATGATAATTCCTCATTTACAATCCCCTCCTCTCAGGGGATCCCAGAAGCTCCTCCTGTGGGATGTGTGAGGCTCTGTGTGCAGTGTGGTGACTGTGACTGTTCAAGGCACTGAACGCTGCTCCTGATGAGCAGTGGAGAATCAGGAATCATCACATTAGCCTCCCGCAGCACACAGCATTTCTCCCTTGTTGTCAGACTGAATTGTTCAGACTGCTTCAAACACATGAAAAGTGTCACCTTTCAGGCACAGCAGAGCCTGAGTGCAGCACTCATGTTTGGGGAACTTGGGGACACTGGAACAGCTGCCAAGAAGCAAATGACCACCACCCACATGTTCCCTTTCTGTTCCATCTGCTGGTGTGCCTCTGTGACCTGTCCTTTCCTACAGCAGCGTGCACCAGCCTGTGCATCCAAAATTCAACAGAATGCAAACTACCCTTTCCACGTCAGAACCCTTCAGTGCACACACACTTCTGCCTGGAGGGAGAGGACAGGGAGGGAATGGGATGTGACAGATGTCAGTCACATCATGTAACGCCTCATTGCCATGTGGGCAGTGTGAGAGGCAGACTGCATAAACCTGGAAGAGCAATTGAGACAGAAAGATCAAGCTGGAATGCCACTGGGGCATTGGAGTGCAGAGCCTTTGCACTGCAAAATGGTCCTGGGGGTATGGAGGAACTGTAGGCATTTTCTGTGGCAGCTGACTGAAGTCAGGCAATGGTTGAAGGGTTTCATTCAAATGAATGCACTTTGGGACAGGATTTTAAGAAAACCTCAAAAGGGCCAGAGGAAGACAAAGCCCCCCAACGCTGATTCTGTGAATCAGCATTAATGCCATCAAGGTGTTGCTTCTTTCCATTCTGTCTCCCCAAAAGCTGGTGATGATCTCTGGTGCCCCTTCAGAGACACTGACAGAAACCCCTCAATGCACTTTAGGGACTTACTTGTTGGAAATCTTCTCAGAGCCCACATACAGGGCATTCCTCATGAGTCCAGCCCGAGTGCCCAGAAACGCCATCTCAATGCCTGCCTCAGTGTCCCTGTGGAACAGCAACAAGCAGAAACACACAGTTCTCAGAAGGACAACCATGATCACTGCCCCAGGGGGAGGAATTTCAAACCTGAAGCCACATCTGGAGACCTGGCCCCAAGTCCATTTGCAATATAACCCATTTCCACCAGGAGTGATCCTGGCTCCTCCCTGCTAATGGCAACAGGTTACTGGCTGACAACTGGCAGCCTTAAGACTTGTGCTCAGACTTAAACCTTTGAAGTCTGCTTATTTCACTCTCTTTTAAGTAGGCCATAAGCTCCTCTGCCCCTGCTAGCTCTGCTCCAGGCTACTCTCATGAGGCTGAAGTGAAGGAGAGGAACTGCAGAGGGAGAATGGCTGGATCAGGGGTGCAGAGAGTGACCAGGGTAGCAGAATGGGACCAAAGAGGGTGTGTTGATGTAGCTATTTAAAACTGTGCTGATAATTGGGTGTCCTAGCAGGATTGTCACTGGCCCTGTTAGTGCAGGGATACAAGGAATGAAATGGGAACAGTCCAGTGGCCATGTTTCCCTGGTTCCCCTGCAACCAGTTCTCCTCTCCCAAGGAGGCCCAGCTCACTGGAGTTCACTCCTGAGAGACACTTTTCAAGCTATTGAGCTATTTCTATCAGCTTGTTGAGCTATTTCTACAGTTTCTTGCATGCTGTGCTAAAGTTTGTGACTATTTCAGGCACTGCATAAACCCACAGCATCTGGAGATGCATCTTCAGTGGTGTTCTATCCATATTTATGTCTTCTACACTTACAAGGACATGTTGAGGGCTAGTGTTGTCCAGTAGGCCTCCATGGGGGCAGTGACCACTGCATCAAACAGCACTTCCTGGACCAACTCCTCATCACCTAGGGAGAAAAGGGAAGAACAAAAATCAGGAGAGAGAGACACGTTTCTCCCTAGATGTTTTAGAGAGTCCCTTGGTAAGGAGCATCTGCCTGTCCAGGACAGTGGCACAGAAAAGAGGCTTCCCATTACGGGGCAGAGAAGAGGTCCTAACACCCGGGGTGGTGGAAAACACAGGGGCAGATGTTACAGCCAAGATCTCAGAATTACAGAATCAGTGAGGTTGGGAAAGACCTCCGAGATCATTAATCCCAATCTATGACCCAACACCACCATGTCAACCAAACCACGGCACTGAGTGCCACATCCAGTCTTTCCTCAAACCCCTTCAGGGACAGTGACTCCACCACCTCCCCAGGCAGCTGTTCCAAGAGGTAACCACCCTTTGCTGTGAAGAATTTCTTCCTCATGTCCAAAATCATCACACCAGTTCCCCTGCAAACTCTGTGGAAGGGTGGTGTCCAAACAAGTGAGAGGCTTTCAAATGAAGATATTCACTGGAGCATCACTTGACCCTCTGATTGAACAGGCTGTCCACAGTCTTTGCCTCAAATCCCTGCCCTGCCCTTTCTTTGGGTATCCTGTAGAGAGGATACCAGCCAACACCTTCCACTCAAGTAGCTTAGTTCAAAACCACTAGAGTCTTTTTTTACAGCCTCTACTCTGTCCCTTTGCTCACTGGCTTCTCTGTTAGCCCTCACTTCCTGTGTGTCACAGAACATTTTCCTGTTCTGGTTTTCACCAGATGCTCAAGTCAGTCCAGGCTACCAGTCTAATCCACTTTGGACCTGAGCTAAGAAGTGATTAGCAAAGTTCAAGGTATCATCATGTGCTAAATGACATGCCCCAGAAGCCCCTTTCTTTGACCTGCTTTGTTTCTGTATTGGCCTGCTTGCACTCATCTGTGAGGAGATGGTGACCATCATTTCAGTCCTGTTCTAGATGAAGCCACCTCATCATTTCAGTGTTTCTGGCACTGAAACCTTCTGTTTCATGTTAGAGGTGTCTCTTAAGGTTTTAGCTCAAGTTCTCCCAAATTTCTTTGTCACAGATCTCAGGATCTTTCTCGCCATAGCTGTTGTTTTTCAAGCCTCAAAATCAGAGCCCACCATGAGATCTTTCCCTCTTCAGGCCCCCCATACCTAGGATTCACGTGTTCAAATCATATTTGTTTTTCCTCTACAGCACTTCCAAGCCTGCATATCTCTCCAAGTCAGCTCTCCTGAAACTTTCCTCCTCCCTGGCCTCTTCAACTCATACATCTCCTCTTTCCAGCCTACTCCAAGGACAGCCAGGAGGGGTGTGCTCACACTGTGCAAGAGAGGAAGGATTACTGGATTACAGTTGATTTTACTTTTAAGAGATTCCCAACCTTGTGCCAAAGGTTTGTGCCTCTGAGGTGCAGTATTACATGCAAAAGCTTGTACTTAGCATGCCTAAGGGGGCTGAAGGACATCCTGAAAGCAAATTGCTGTAAGGAATTCCCATGCACAGCTGCCCATCTCTGTCCCCTAGGAGATCCCACTCTTCAGTGGCGCTGTATCAGCTGCAGGAGAGTGGGACCTGGTGCAAGGGATGAGCAGCAGGGGGAGCAGCAAAGATAATAATCCTGTAACCATTTTTTTCTCCTGGATGCATTAGCTGTTGTGCTTGGAAAACAAAATTAATCATCCTTGTTCTGAAAGAACCCATCTCTCCAGAGGGCACTGTGAGCCCTTGGAGGATGATGCCTGGTGTCCCTGGGAAACTGAGCTGTCTCAGCACCTTGCCTGCCTTCTCCTGCCATTGTCCCCTCTAGGCCAGTCAGTCAGTCTGTCTTAAACCTGGTGTCCAGCCCCTGGCAAGCTCCACTCAAGCCTTCCAATTCCCAGTATTTCCTATGCTGAGACCTCCAGTAAGACTGAGTTGTGTGTCAGCTTTGAAATGGAAAAAAAATCCTCGGACAAAGACAAAGAGGTGGATCCTCAGCTCATTTCCACTTGTGAATTTATCTGGGTTTGAGTTCAGTCCTGCGTGTGCGAGCGAGCGCCACAGGGGCTCAGTCTGACACCGACCAGTTTGTGACAGCCCCCTCTCCCCTGTGATGGGTACAGGAAAGCTCCAGCAGGGCACTTTCCGTGCCTGGGACTCACATTCCAGGTCAGGCTCCTCCCCAGTGAGGAAACGGATCACGGCCTCCAGCTGGCTGAGCTTGCGGTGGTCGGGATCGATGTCGGTGATGCAGTAAATCCTGTGGGGAGAGAGAAGAAACCCAAAGAGAAACCACAGTCAGACAAATGCTCCTGGGTGATGATAACTGCAGAAAGAAAGCCAGCAAGAAACCTTGGTCTGCAAAGTCTTTGCCATTGCTGCATGTTGAGCCCAGTCTAGATCTAAGTGTGTCTGTTAAGTCAAACCCTGGCACTAAACCAAACACCAATTAACCTGACCACTGTGCTCAGCAGGGCTGCTGCTCTCCAGCACAAGCTCACAGTGCAACAGAGCTGTTCAAACCCTGCCAGCAGCTTCCTGTGTCGTGTACAATGTGTACCTGTGCCTCTATAGACAGTAACAGTGTGATGGAGAGACCTGAACAGCACAGAGTCATGTGCAATGTGAGGCCAGACTAGGAGCTGAAAAAATAAGAGACACAGGAACAAAGTGTGAGATGAGGAATGATCTTGCTGTGTGATATGGTGACAACAAAAGCTGTCCCATGGGGACTCAACTGAGGCAGGAGCCTCAGGACAGTTTGGGCAGAGGTGGAAGAATGTATTAGAAATGCTCTATGCTATAAAGGAAACCAATCTTCTAATCCTGCTTCCAATTTTGACTGCTCCATTGTCAGGACATGGGAGAGGAAGGGGTTATAAGAGAGAATTAAAATTCATAAAGGGGGTGAAAGGAGTGATTTATGAGAAAAGTCTAAGAGAAATGAATATGTAAAGTGTGGTAAGCTGACACCTGAAGTCAGGAGTAGAAGAAGGAGAAGTCACTGTTTGTGTCTCAAATGTGCTGCTTGTGAAACTTGACAGTGTAATGAGAGGTGAGAAGGGGAGCAGGGCTGCTTGAATATAGTTATTTTGGCTTTGATACAGCCTGGGTTCATGTGACTGAGTGGGACTGAATGCTGGGTTCATGAAAACCCCAAACCTCACAGCAATAAATGGTAAGTGCCGTGCTTCACCCTGTTTCATATCCAAACCAAGCAAAACCATAAGTTCTGCTTGCTATTGAAACAGGGGTCATAAATCACCTCCATGTTCGCTAGAAGTTAGGTCTGGGCTCAGTTCAGAAGGATGCCAACCAAAAATAAACTCGGATTTAAAAAAGCATTTCAATCTCTCACCAAGCTTGCAACAAAATTCCCTAACAGGTCTGACATAGTGTAGGTTTTGTAAGACAATTCTGAGCAACATGAGGAGGAACAAAGTAAGTCTGAGCACAGAAGACTGAGGATAAACCTCAGCTGTTTCTTAGGAGAGGAATGTGCCTGGTCTTGGTGGGATCCCCCAAAGGAAGAGGTGAAGCTCAATTGCCTGGAGACCATCAGGTCTTTGCAGGTACAGCACCTGACCAGCACTGCCCTTTCCCCAGGCCACAGAGGGTGGTGAGCTCAAACCACATTGCTGGGACCTTCACCCAAATACAAAGTCTTGTGTCACTGGCAGGATTTCCTCCACTCACCATTCATTTGCTAGAGACAGGTCTGGCTGGAGCAGGTCGTGCAAGCCTGAAAGCAGAGAGCACAGTGAGTATTCAGTGAGGAGGCAGACAGACACATCCTCCTCTGAAGGAGCAGTGGTGACACCCAGAGTAGCTCCCCTGTCCCTTTCAGGTTAACCTACCTTCTTCCACTGAAGTGTTCCCCAGCAGGATGTACTCCCCGTGCCCCCTGGACAGCACAACACCCAGACTGCAGCAAGAGGGAGAACAGAGGGCTTGTCAGAGGGAAAGGTGTCACTGCCTGCAGCTACAGCCCTAAAGACATTGACTGCCTCCACAGCTATTACAGAAAAGAACATCATGGAAGAGGATTAATGAGATCTGATCTCAGCACAGGGGCTAAGGAACCTGTGAGGCATTGCTGGTGGCAATTGTTTTGGCCAACAACGATAACATTTCTCAAATCTCTGCCANAAGCCATACACCAGAATCATATACCATATTCACCAGAAATGAGGATTTAAGCTGTCTCATTTCCCTGAAATGAAACAACATGCTTTACCTAAGGTATTGCTTTCGGACTCTGAATTTCAGGTAAATCATAATATTCCCTTTGAATTGACCCTGAATAATATTTTAATGGCAATAGGAACAAAGAATTCAGTTATTCCTACTGCTCTACTCATGACTTGTAGCAAGATGTATGAAGAGAAGGGACTGAGCTGCTGTCCCTGAGAGTCCTTGCTCACCTGAAGGGTGTGCCAGTGATGTCCGTGAAGAAATAATCATTGGTGAGGAAGAGAACCCGTTTCTGAAATAAGAGAATGAATAAGAGAGACTGTCTGACAGGGCAAGGGCACGGGGTGATGGGGACCTGGGATAATGTCCCCAAGGCTGAGCAAACCAGCACCTCCCACCCCCTGGGCTGGCTGGAGGCTGGGATGAATGTGCAGTATTCAGAATATCCAGCACCTCGAGACTTCCAGGATCCAGGCAGCCACTCTATCTTTCCAACAAGGGCTTCAGATAAACCTTTCTTTGTTCCAGGGCTCCTGCCTGGAACAGGAAGGGGTGAGAGGAAGCTGCCCACCCTCTCACCCCCTCCAAGCACACCTGCTGGGGCCCTGCTGCTCTTCTGCTACACACAGCAGCCCTGACAGCTTTACACATCATCATCATCATCATCATCATCATCATCATCATCATCATCATCATCATCATCATCTCCAGCAGGAGGAGGGCTCGGGGGCAGACAGGGAGGAGAGGCAGAATGGCAAATCTATTCTCTGTGTGGGTGGGCAGCCAGAGCCAAGTCTCCCCACTCCTGTGGGAAACGTTGATATTCCTGACATTTGCTTTCATGCCAAAGTGGGACAAAACATTAACATCTTGCATTTTGTTAAAAAAATCAGTTTAAAAAAGAATTTACATTTTCAATTTGGAAAAAAAGTGCTGTTTCAAATCCAATCCCTTTTGATTTGCATGCAAATATCTTTTTCAGACTGACATTTCAACCAAAGAAACTTCAGATTATTGAAAGCTGCTTCAGAACTTCATCTGTTTGCCAGACTGGCCTTTTCCTGTAGGAAAGTGTTGATTTCAGTGGAACACTTTTCTAAAGGAGAAAAGTTTCTGGAAAGTTTCTATCCAAGCCTTATGCCAGTATATGAACCCTAATATGTTAAAATCCTAGACCCAGCCTGAGAACGAGGTGAGAGGATGTGTGTGGGAGACAGGGGAGTGAACACAGAAAGCTCAGTGTTCCCCAGGGAAAGTCTGCTCTGACCTGCTCGAGCTGAGCAGCCCTGGAAGTGGAGGAGGCACAGAGGGCTGCAGCTCCACACTGAGCACCAGGTTTGTGCTCACTGTGCTGACAGGGATGGGGGCTCTCATTAGGTGTGAGGGGGATTCAGGATATTGTTGGGGGAGGAGGTGGCAGGTGGCTTAACCCCTTTCCTCCCCTCTCTCTCCATGGCAGCTGTACTGCTGAACAAAAGGGTCTTCTGCTGGGCCAAGACCACCCAGAATCACAGAATCCCTGAGGCTGGAAAAGCCCTCTGAGATCACCAAGCCCATCCTTGGACCTATCAGCACCTTGTCAAGCAGACCATAGCACTCAGTGACTCGTCCAGTCCTTCCTTGCACACCTCCAGGGATGGTGACTCCCCCACCTCCCTGGGCGGTCCATTGCAATTTTTAAACAACCCTTCCCATGAAGTCACTTCTCTTACTGTGCAAGATCTTCCAAAGGGCTGTGATACCCCCAAACAATATCACTTGGTGATGTTTTGGTGGCTGTGGGTGGTACAAAAGGTATTAACCCTCCCTGTTCTTGCCTGTCTGATCTGATGATGGAGGCATGGAAAAAGCCTGGCCACTCCTCTGAGACCCTTTCCTTTAGCAGGGCTTGTTCTGCTCCTCCTTTTTTCCACTGATCTGCCCCTCCTCTGCTGAGTGCTCAGCCAGCCCCAGGACAGCTGGAGCTAACACCACTTATCCCTGGAATGGAAAAGCAGCAGAGCACCCTTGAGCCAGGTGGGGCTGAGGATGCTCAGCAGGACCTTGCTGCACAGCAGGGATGGAGGGAGGAGGGCACGGGCACATTGGCACAGTAACAGGGGGGCTGCCTGCCACCCCCTGACTCTGGGAACGCTTGGATCTCCACACTGGATGCTGGGCTGGCATCCAGGCCTGCCTATTGCCATTACCAGAGATTTGCCACAACTTCTACCTGTGTCCCCTCTCTTTTGCTTTCACAGTCACAGCCCTTATCTATTCAAGCTGCCAGCAAAGGCATTTCTGCCCCTGGAAGTCCCTAACAACTGCCTCCTGTATTTGTTCCTGATTTTTTCCCTCGCTGTCTCACTCTGTTCTCGATGCCCTCCTGAAATCAATGTGGGGTATTGGCATTTATGTGGCTGACAGGATAATTTCCATCCCCTTCACCCAGGTCTCCTCTCCACAGTCTGGCTGCCTCATTCTCTTTTTCAAGGCTCTGTCAGCACTTCCTTTGTTTCGGTGCTGCTCTGCCTCATCAGCTAGCAGAGTACAAGTGGGAATTACTAAGCTTCATTTCTGGTTTTCACTCCATGTGTATTCTGATAATAGCAAAACTGTCACAGACAGCCTCAGTCCCCTATTGTGCTTCACAAGGCTTCCAGAGCTGCAGAATGAAACAAATATCTCTCTACCAAGGCTGCCTTCTGTTATCTTCTTTTTTCCATGGGCAGGGGAGCAGAAGGATGTATCCAAAATATTGAACTAAAGGTATTATTGAGTGACTCAGAAGTGTTATTGAGGGTGCACAAAGGGTTTAAGCTAGCAAAAGAAGCAATCTAGGCCTACAAAGAATAGATCTTGCTCTAAAACCTTGATTACTTTTCTGATGGAATAACTAAGGTAATGGATGAAGAAAATAAAGGACACGGAATATATCTGGGTTTATATAAAGTACTTGAAACAGCTTCTCAAGAACTTTTATTCCAAATAATCAGTTAAAGTGGGCTTCAATAAGATATGGAGGGAAAACCAGCTGCAAAACTGTAAACAAAAAGCAACAGTAAACAACAGGCTGTGGAGGGAAGAAAATCTAATGGGAGGAACAGACTCTGCCTCAGCAGCCCTTCTGCACAGGCATCTTTCTGTAAGACAAAATAGAACATTTCTTTGCATACTGAAAAAAGTGTCTCAACAGCCCTTAAAATTAGAAAGGCTGGATGAAAAAGAGAAGTGGGTTTCATGTGGAAAAATGGCAACTGGAAAAAATAGCTAAGAAACACAGAAGTGAGGGTGGCAGTTCCAGCACAGCTGTGGGAGGGAGAAAAAACCTGAAGGGACAGGGAGATTGGGGCTGCCTGTTCAGAAATATCCTATTGCAGAGAATAGCTGCTCTGTACAGCACGTAATTCAGTGAAGCCCTGGCAGTTGGGCACCAGAAATCATAGAAGAGTGAACAGGAACAATCATAACAGCTGAAAAGTGGGCAAATATTTCAAATGCAGGTGTTAGCAATGCCTGGAAGAAAAGCAGAGCTATCAACAGGGCCATGGGAGTTGCAAACACCAAGGACTGAGAGGAAAAAATACAGTGACAAGATCTAAAAAATGTAGAGAGAAGACTTAGCAGGACAACCATTCAGAGGAAACAGAGGGGTGTCTTCATTAGGAGATGGCCCCATCTCAGCAGTGGCTGTGAGCATCTGGTTTGTTGGAATTGGTGTTGACCGTGGCTTAGCATGGGAGCAGTTCAGCCAGCCACTGAAAAAAATGCTCTCTATAAAGGATGGAAAACTTTCCTGAAATATAGAAGCCTTCTGGGCAGTGTAACTTGCAGGACTCTGGAATACTTCCTAACAGGAAATGATGAAAGCCAAAATCTTCAAGAGAGTTAAATAAACGTGAATGAAAAAGTAGCAGTGACCATAAATGTACAAGATAATGCTGCACTGATTCCAAAGGAAGAGGTACAACCCTGCCCTAGAGCTGGTAGGGAGTGCTCAAAAGTCTCCATTTCACTAGGACTTTCCATAAAACGCTGCAAATATTTGCATAGAAATTTAATCTTGGCCCTGGATAAAGGGAATCACATTCTGACGAAGTGAGGGACAAAGTTTTCATGAGTGGTTTTGGGTAGGGAAAGAGGGGGGCAAAATAGCCTCCAAATCTCCTTCTAAGTCAGTTCAGCATAACTGTTAACTGTTGTAACTCTTGAAGATCTCTGATTCGTTTCACAGCCCTACAAGCAATGAACAACATAATTTTTGGCTTTGTCTGGACAAGGTAGGGAGCTGAGAGACATTTCCAGCACCTTCTGAGAGCAGAACCTAGGCAGGTGCAAGGAGCACTTCTGATACTGCTCTCTCGTGTGTCCTTAGCCCTTGTGTTATGTATGTGGTGAAACAACAACCCCCTCACCCCCAGGAAGGCTGCACATTAAAAATCCCCTCCTTTGGGGTTTCTCAGCATCCACTTCCCATCCACTCCCCCGTGTGACCTGAGCAGAAGGGTCATTTCTTACCCCTTTGTCCACAGGGACCTTCACATCCATGGAGAGGTAGCCTGTTTCTCCATTGATCATTGCACTTCTCAGCTGCAGAGGGGAACAAGTTTGGTGTTAGTGTCTCCAAGCAGGGCACAGCAGGAGTTAACAGAGCCACTTGTCATTAACACACAGGGGCTGGCAGAAAGAATCACTGTTGGCTCCCTCTCCTCCCCACCTCTGTCTTGCTTCTTTTAAACAGAAATCCTGTTTGCAGTGATCAGAATCCTTGGGCAGCTAAGCTGATAAGTGATACAGAAGAGTAATAGTTTATCCTGAAAGCTTGTTGATATGTCTTTTAGCAAAAAGAAAGGACCTGCAATCTATGAAATTGCCAGTCCCAGTTACAGACTTCACTGTTTGGCAGCCAGAAATTCATTAGCACAGTGCTTTGAGAGCCTGGAAGAGGAGAAAACGGAGAAACTGACTCCCTCAGACTGAATCCAAAGCTCTTTGACATTTTAAAAACTGATTTATAAATCATAGGCTGTATTCAGCACCACTTCTGAGGTGTAGCAAAGCAGCTGTTTAGCACAGCAAAGCAAGATTGTATGAGAGCTGGGTAGGCAGTGAGAAGAGCACTTTATTCAACACAGGTTCCAAAGGGAAAATGTAATTTTCACAGCCTCTTGCAAGAAAGATCCAGGAAATTTTTCCACAAGTGCAGAGGCTTTGACTTCATATCCAGCCTGCCAGAGCATATCAAGTCTATTGCTTCAGGCTGGATAGAAAAAATAGGTGGGAAGTAACTTACTCATTCACAAATTGTTTCCTTACTTCCAGAGACAGGCTCCCAGTCAGGTGCTAGCCAGGGCCAACTGCACTGGCTTTACAAGGCCACGGTGTTGTTTATTATGGCTGTTTGATGTGGGTTATTTACAGACCTAGAATGTGAAGCTCATGTTTCCCAAGGCCCACATCTTGGAAATGAAAACACGGACTGGTACTATTACTCCTTTTTGGCTAGGAGTGTTTGACCTTCTTCCAGAGCCTCAGCACACTGTTCTGCTGTGACAGCCTGCAGGATTTGCTATGGGTTCTGGGCTTAGAATCACAGAATATCCTGAATTGGACACAGGGGTCCAGCTCCCTGCCCAGGACACCCCACAGCCACAGCGGTGCCCCAGAGCGCTGCCCAAACGCTCCCGGAGCTCTGGCAGTGCTGCTGTGCCCGCTGCCCTGGGGAGCTGTGCCAGTGCCCAGACACCTCTGGGGAAAACCTTTCCCTGCCCTGGCACAGCGCCAGGCCGTGCCTCGGGTCACAGGTACACAGAGGGGAGAGCAGGGCCTGCCCCTCGGCCCCTCTCGGGGGAGCTGTAACTGCAGTGAGCTCTGCCCTCAGCCTCCTCCAGGCTGGACACACCAAGGGCCCTCAGCCTCTCCTTGTCTGGCTTCCCCTGCAGACCCTTCCCCTTTCTCCCTCACACTGTGAATATCCTGTGCTGCTTTACAGCCAAGCCCAACCCCTTGCATGGCTGCAGGTTGCACCACCGAGCATCAGTTGGTGTTTTTCAGACAATGCCAGCCAACCTCCCCCTCCTGGGTTTCTTTTGGCAGCCGCCTGCCTTACACATCATTAGCACTTGGGCATATTTTTCCAGCCTGAATGTGCTGCTTATCAGTGTTGCTGAGATTACACTGCAACTGATGTTGAGTCTGTCACTGATCTGATGCCATAGCTACAAACATGAGTGTTGAAATGCTGGCAGCTTTCTGCTGCAGTGGGTGTATCTCGAGAGCCTCTAGACTTGCTGAAGTCACACTGCAGATATCGCTCACGTCACTGAATGTCTCTGCACCCCCTGTGACTGCAACCTTCCTTTCCTCTGGAAGGCACAGTACAGGAACACAAAGTGGCTTTTGTTTCTCATGCTGGTTTCATGATTTTTCCCCCTGGATAGTTTTACTCTGATTGTCTGTGCACAGAAACCTTACACCTGGTATTGTATTTACCCTCAGGTATCAGTGTCAGCTGGTCAGACAGGAATCCACTTGCCAAATAAATATGAGAGCAAAACAAATTTCCTTCATTTCCTGGATTTTTTTTTTAATAGCAAACTAGGCAGAGGAACAGCTCCAAAAGTGGCTCCAATGAGAGAGAAAACTCCAATGGGAGCAAAGTCCTATAAGAGACCAGTGAACCTACAGAAAGCTGCTGACAACTTGCATCTTGGTGGTTCCACTGCATGTAAAACCTCTTGTTTTTGTCTTGCTTTCCACATTACATAGTTCTACTGTTCCCTTTCACAATTTGCCACTCTTCCACCTCCTGAATCCCTTTGATGTTGCCTTTATACTTGGCCTACACTAGTGGCAGTAGCTGCTCTGATCCTCTTGCTGCTGTTTGTCCTACCTGTTTAAGTGGATATCTATAGCATCAGATCCGTTTATCTCAGCAGTCTCCCCTGTAATCCAGAAGCAGGTGTCTCACAGCTAATTCTATCTTACTCCAAATTCAGTTCTTATCTCAGTAATTTAAGTATCTATTTCCTCCTAGTTCTGTGTAAAATAAAACCAGCCACAGAAGAACCTGTCTATATTTTTATTTTCTCTGGGGTCCTAGATGTGCAAAGCAGCACTGTGTAGCTGTTAAAGGTGCACACTGTTTCTTCTTTATCACTTGTTAATAATTTTACTCAAAAGACAGTAGAAAAGAGTTTGGGGTTTTTTAAAAATTTTTCCCCTCTGGTCAGTTGATGCTTTCAGTGCCTCCACTCTTGTGCAATAAGGTGGTTCCTGGAAATTTTTTTTCCTAAGTGTCTAAGTCCTTTATCCTCTGTGTCTGGTATTAATAATAATATATTAATTCAAGAGACTAAAGCTTGCTGTACTGCAAGCTTTAGTCTATTGATGAATTTACCTCCTTGTTCCTGCCCTCGTTAGTGGAGAGGCTCCAGCTGTATCTCACACACTGCATGTGTGGGTGACATCACAGGACACTGCCACCCTCCCAAACAGCTCTGGCTTTGGATTAGGGCAGCATTAAGGGCCTTGTACAGACTGGAGCATCCTCCAAAGTGCTTCCTTCCTCCTCCCAGCTCTCATCCTTCTTTGTTCCATGAGAAGGAAAGCTCATACTGGGAAGAAGACTAGCACTTGGCAGGGGAGCTGCATGCTTTGTTCTCTTGTAAACCACCCATCTCTCTTCATCAGAGCCAGCAGGAGTGTCCCCACACCTTCCATACAGTCACACAAAGCCACAGGAATGGCTACATCCATTTTCTGACACTCACTATTTCATCCTGGTCTTCCCACTCCACTTCTGAGAGATCTACGCTGTTGTAGTTCGGCTTAGGCTTCAGTTTCTTTCCTTCTTTATACTGGCATTAAAAAAAAAAAAAGAAAAAAGATTCAAGTAAGTGGCTAGATCACTTCCTAAACTAACCCTTTAAGAATTGGTGTGTAATTTGAAAAACAGGGCTGTCTCATCTCTTCTCTGACTAGGAAGGCAGAGTTTGTGCCAGTGTCTTCTTGGTCCCACGTCACGTATTTCCAGGGGAGTTCCGGGGGAGTTCCGGGGGGACAGACAGGGACACAGCTGAACTGACAGGTAAAGGCTATGGCCTCCTTCTCCTAAACAGCTCAGCACAACACCCTTGCCTGCAGGACATCGGTTTTTCCCTGCAGCTAAGAGTATAATCCCATTAACGTTATAATACGAGCAGGAGATCTTTTCTGATGGCAGCCAGCTTTGACTCCACTCACGGGAGGCTTTTCACCTCGGGCTAATTGACGCAAGAGGGCAATTCCCCTGATCTCCGGGCTCAGAGAGGCACGGACCGGCTGGGAGAGGCCAGCCGAGGGTGGAGGATAATGCAGCGCCCTTGCGCGGCTGTGCCTGGCCCCTCCCTGCAGACACGGCGTGTCCCGGAGTCCCTGGCTCCCTGGGCAAAGCTGACTTTTTGAGGACAGGGCCACCTTTCAGCTTTCCTTGTGGTGAGCACAGCAATGCTGGTAGCTGTGAGCAGGTGGGTTTGTGCTGACCAGCACACACCAGAAATCTAAAATCATCACCCAGCAATGAGGACAGCTGGCCCCCCTGCCCTGTATGGCAGAGCCTGGTGGCCTTCACGGCTCAAAAACCCCAAAGAAATCAGAGGCAGCACTGAAAGTCTCTGTGCTCCAGTCAGCAGAGGCTCTCAGAGCACAGCTCTACGTACCAGGGGACGGAGGTCTGGGTGTGAGAGGATGTAGCCGTTGTTGGTGTTCAGGAAGGCGTAGCCATGGACACCCAGCTGCAGAAAGAGGGTTATTATTAGAATAATCAGTGCTTTAGCTACAAACACTGCTGCAGAATGGGTGCTGCTGGCACCCCCGGTGTTGAGAATGTTTTCTTTTTAAAGGTGTTGGCCAGCAGAAAGTGGAATCCATCCCAAAGTGGGTATCTGTCTGCCCTGTGTGTGCTCAGATGCACAAAAGGATGTGCAGGTGGAAGGTCTGTGTCCACTTTCCACCCTGTTAGCACCCAGAGTCAGGCTGAGCTCTCCCAGCAGAGCTCCAGGGGAATGGGCAGTGCTTGGGAATGCTGTAGGGAGCCCAAAGCAGTGGTGACAGCTCAGCGTGCCCATCACTGCACCGTGGAGCAGGGAATGAACAGAGAGGAGCAGGTTCACAGATGGCTTCCCTGGAAACCATCAGCCTTCAGAGCAGC
Source organism: Cisticola juncidis (assembly GCA_013400215.1). Lineage (NCBI taxonomy): Eukaryota > Metazoa > Chordata > Aves > Passeriformes > Cisticolidae > Cisticola > Cisticola juncidis. The sequence goes on from VXBR01003483.1 coordinate 92,905, forward strand.
TCTGCGTTGTGTTTCAGTGCTGGCAAGACCAGAGCTACCCCAGGCCAACTGCACAAGCCTGTAGTCTTAAAATGCTTTTTAAGGAACTGCATAATCTAACAAGAGCAGACACTGGCTGACCTGACCTGCGAGGGATTTCCGAGAGAGCAATTACTCAGCCCAAGCCCATATATAATGCAAATTCCAGCTACACCCTGAGTGGCTAAAAACCTGCAGATAGCCTGAGCCTGCCAAAACAAGAGGTGTCTCAAGGAGAACAACGATGGATAAAGTTTCTATCTTCACAAAAATGTTTCAGCTCTGTTTTCCTGTAGAGACAATCCTGGAGGGACACCAGTAGGGAGGTGAGGAGGTAAGTCATTTACAGTCTGTCTGTGCATTCAGGGAATCAATTCTGAATTTCACACATCCCAGGCCAAAACCTTGGACTGTCTCTGTGTGAAGCAGTTTTTTGAAAAACACACTTGGATTAACTCAGTGTGGCAAGAATGAAACCAAGACACTGGGTCAGCAAATTTCTTTTTTTGGCCTATTAAAGCTGAAATTTCCCAGCCCAGTAAAAGCACAATCATTAATATACAAGCTCCAGAGGTCTGGAGCACTGGAACTGATCCTTTTGGAGCCCATATGCCAGGGAATTCAAGCTGAGGATCCTAGGTTTCCAAACTGGTGTGGAGTTGGAGGAGTTTCTGAGAAGATGTGTCCTGCTGCTGATATAATGAAATCTAAATTTTTTCTCTCCTTTCCTGGCACTGCTTAGAGAAAAGAAGTGACCCTCCTTAGCCCAGAAGAAAAAAACTTTGTCTATCTGTCCTTGAAATGATGTGGGGAAAGGGAGATGAAAAGGCACTATTCTTATACAGGCAATAATTATATAAAAATTGGCCCAAAACAGGCAGATTTGCACACTGAGTGCAGGCACCCTGACACTCAGTTCTAGGGCTGTCTGCAGGATCATGTCCTACAGCTGCCTGTTAATGGCCTGCCCTGCATCCCTGTCTGGAAGTGCCACAGAAATTCACAGCTCCTGACAGCACTTTCAGCCCTGAGAGTGTTCAGCAATCAGATTTTGGACAACTGCCTCACTGGTGGTAGTAGTCTGATAGTTGTTTAGGAGAAACCAAGCACTGAAATGTTGGCTCAGATTGCCAGATTTCATGGTGGTCCTTGGATGTGCTCGTTGTCTCTTGCTGTGCAGCCTGACAGAACCAAGGGTCCCTGCCTGGAATTTACGGCAGAACCCAAACCAAACAGTGCATCTCTGGGGCAGTTTCCTATGGGTGAACATTTTTTTAAAAGATACATTGAACATAGAGCTAATGGAAGGTTTTTTGACTAACAACTCTGGAGAGCAAACACTCTATCCAGGTACAGCACACAGGGAGTGAGAGCCAACTTTCTGTAGGCTGTCCTGCCAAGAAACCATCACGCTGATCTGGAGAAAGGAGCCTTAGGCATGACAGGGGAGTTGGCTCTCCACAATCCACTCGGCCCTCAGTTTTTCTGCTAAGAATATTGACAGTGAAACAAGTGCATTTTTTGCCAGCTGGCATGGCAACTCTTGTCCTCTGGGAACGGATATAAAACTTTAATTCTTCTGATATAGGCTGTCATCTCTGAGGGATCCAGCCTGGTGACCATCAGGATGCAAAGGTTCCATGACCTTTTGCCAGCCTGCTGGATCACCCAGTCCTCGTGCTGCTGAAGCACTAAAAGCTTTGTAGCAGTGAATGATTTCATATGTGCTGTACAGAAACCACACACCACCACATCCAACAGCTCTTCCCTATGCTCATAGGTTTTCCTGCAGAGCAGAGAAGTGATTTTTCAGCCATGCCCATGGATGTGTGAGCAGTGACTTTGCTGTGCAAAGGAACCAATTGCATTATCTCAGTCTTACCTTATACCGTGGAGCCAGTTTTAACAACTCCCTCAGTGGTACATCAGAGCCCACCACGCCCAGAAGAATGCCATGGGATCGCTTTAAAACAAAGGAGAAGCCATCTTCAGAAGCAAAACCTGATAGTTTCCTACCTAAAAACACATTATTGCCCTCCTAGTTATCTCTCACCCTCTAGGCTTGTGTGAAAGTGGTTACTCAAAACCAGTTAAAGTACTTCATAAAGTCCCAAAAGTTATTCCAGTGCTTATGGAGAAGAGCATTTCTACACAGCACTAGTCAGTATTCACTACTGTGATTTGGAAGTAACATAAAATCACTGAAAACAAGTTTTGAGGGCAAACCCCTGCATTCAGTCTGTGTAAATACCAATAAGGTCAAGGAAACAATCAAACCAACATGAATGGGTTGATAAATCAGGCCAACTAAATCAATTTCTAGGTTAACACAACTGCTAACCTAGAAAAAAGGAACCCCCCCTCTCCATGACATGGGCATCTGGTTGTTTAATAAGCATCTGGAGAGCACTGTGGAAAAATTACACACAGGCTCCCACTGCAGTGCTGTGCTAGTGCAGGCTATGGCCAGCCCCAGGTGGAGAAGACAGACAGTCACTTGTAGGACCTGGATGAAGAGTTTGTCCCTTGTACAGCACTGCTGAGGTACTAATCTCCACTTTAAAATGATGCTGAGAAATTAGAAATGCTACAGAAAAGAGTGTCTAAAGGGTTTCAAACCCCAGAGGAAATGCCCTTATCAAATCATCTAAATAATTCAACCTTTTAAATCTTATCAAGATAGGCAGGTTTGATTTTATGGCAGTGTAAAAGATGCTTCCCATGAGAATTTACTAAAGGGTACAGGCTTTTTAATCTGAGCAAGCCATTATGAGAGGAAGGTGAGGTCAGACAAATTAAAAGCAGAATTTAGACACCAGTTTTTTCATAAAGAGTTAGGGAGCACAGTGGAGAGAGCTTGGGCCTTGATGCCTTTCTTCACTGAAGCTTTTGCCAAAACCAGGGTATTAAGCTCATCTGTGTGAGATGTAAAGGCCTGCAATAAAATGCAGACTAGACAAGGTAATGATCTCTTCCAGCCTGAAATTTCAGGGTGTGTAAACCAGGCTCGGTTTGAAAATGGAAGGGATAAAAAAAGGAGAAGTGTTGTATTTGAGGGGTATTTTAAAGAAATGCCAGCCAATCATTCTGACAGATAAATTATCACCCATCCACCCTGCTGGAGATCTGCTGCCTTCCCTAATGGCCGGATGTTGGTTCAGAGGCCCTTTGGCTCTAGAACCCTCTAGGAACCCTGGGCACTGAGAACATCAGGCTTTCTGTGCTGGCAGGCACTGACCCCCAAGAAAACAGTGCATTGACCTGAGGCCATAGAGAAGGCTCCCAAAATTGAGTGACAGCACTGGGATTGTGGGTGTGAGTTTGGATAGAAGTGTGTGATCTCACAAGGTGGAAAACCTAGTGTTTAAGGGTTAGAATATAGTAATATACATAAAGCAAGATGGAGGTTTTAGGGCATAGGTTAAGCCCTTCTTCACGGGTCTGGGTGGTAGTTTTTTTTTGGGTAAAAAAGTCCTCATTGTGGGCCATGGGTGGTTGGTTATTGGGTTAGAAGCAAAAATAATTGAGGTGTTACTTCTTAATTGGACAGTTTATCCTTAAAGGCCTTGTAGCGAGAGAAAGGCTCCATTTTTAGTTTTTTAGCTGGAAGTGCTGTAGCACTCACAGTGTGTGAGACTGTAATGTAGAGAAGAATTAATAAACATCTAAATCTGAACAAGAAACACCGTCTGGAGCATTTAACCCCATCCCTGGCAGAAGGAAGACAGACGCTCGCTCACCGTCTCGTTCTTCTTGCTGAACACCGGCATGGCCACCGTTGTCATGAGCAGCAGGCTCTGCGCCTGCGACGCGAACAGCTGCCATGGAGGAACGGGGGAGTGTGTTAGTGAGGGCAGCACCCGGAGCCCAGGGCAGGGACAGCACCCGGAGCCCCCGGGCAGGGACAGCACCTGGGAACCCAGAGCTGGACTGCAGCTCCCCAGACCGCAGAGCTGGACTGCAGCCCCCCAGAGCTGCACTGCAGTCAGCCACCTCCCTGCCTCCCACCTCTCAGAAAACCTCCTAAACACCCTGTGCCCAAGAGGCTGTGGGATCGATGTGTGCTCCTGTGGGGTGGTGAGGATGGGATGGAAGCCAGTAAAATGTGTGGAAGAGTTGTTTTAATAAAGGGACAGGAACCTTTGGAAGTGGTGGCACAATTTATACCCACCACTCTTTATGAGTGTAGACACAAGCACTTACACAATGAGTGCAAAAAGCACCAACACAAGCACCACAGAACAGGGGAAGCCATACAAATATGAGCAAAATCACAAAAAAGGTATCAGCTACGCCACAAACATATGAATACCACAAATGAGAAACACCACAGACAAATATTTAAATGACACAAATATGACACAAATACACACAAAGCCTGCTTATATGCAGTTGTTACTGAACCATCTCAGCTCAGGAAAAAGAGACAAAGTCATGATCCAAACAGATACACCATAGAGAGCTATCTCTGTGAGGGATACAGGACATGCACGTGTAATGGGATAAGAGATGTTCCCAATTCAACAGAGGACAGATGCTCTAAAAGCACATGAGAGGAGGTAAAACAGGCAAGCCTTATGCAAAGGAGTCTCCCAAATGTGCCTAGCTACCAAAAGATTCTAATCCTTAGTTGCCAGTGGCATCACTCCTTCCATCTCTGGTTTGGTGAGGTGAGTAGCAAGGCAAGAAATGACCTCCTGTCTCTATTCAGAGCCTGCTGGGAGCCACAGAGGAGCAAGTCAATAATCCAGTCTCTGGATGGAGATTTGGAGTTGGTATCTTCTCTGGATGATTTTTTGTGGGATCTTCCCACTCACACTAACACACAGCAAGCAAACTTCTCTTGCACTTACTGGATGTGTGGAAAAAGAGAACAGAGGAATCAAACTACTGCACAACATAGGCAGCCCTACCTACTCTGAACCAACAGCACAGCTCTCCAGTACATCCAGCACCTCCTCTCCCCTTCCTGCCGGGGCAGGAGACCCTGAGTGCTGCAGATGTACAGGCAGCTGTGGCTGTGAGGCTGGCACTGACACACAGGGCACAAGGGGACAGCACACGCACAAAACACAGGCTGCAGTTACCTCCTCAGACTGGGGCAGCTGGTGAGAGACATGGATGAACACAGAAATGAATACATGAATGGAGGAACAAACCAAGGACAGGAGAGGCTGGCACAGAGTAAGAGATGACAAGTCAAGAGGCAGGAAACAAGATGCAGAAAAAACATGTGCAGCAAACAAATGTCTGTGGCTTGGGAAGCGTGACCCTATACACCAGTGCCAGAGGTGGCAAGTCTGCTGATAAAATAAACCTCCTGGGTAATTAGTAGCATTTCTGAAGGCTTTGATTAGTACACTCAAGTACCACATCCCAGCCCTCATCTGGCACAGCTCATGCAGCAGAAGCAATCCCCATGTCACCCTTGCAGAGCCAAATGTCCTCCCACAGGGCAGGCCTGGACAAAGGAGTGCTGACTGTCTGGTCCTTTGCAACGTGTCCTTAGCCCACAGGGCTGGGCTCAGGACTGCTGTGCTGAGTTAGGTCTGGTTTAAGGAAGGGAGACCTCTGCTGAAATCTGTATCTGTGAGTAGCAACTTGCAGTTAGCTACTGGGCTGGAGGAACTCAGTCTCTGTGACCCAAGGCACAGACTGTGTGAGTAACCCTTTAGAAGGTAACCCTTTAGAAGGTAACCTGCTTGCACAGAGGCACATGTGAGGTGACATTGTGCCTGTGTGACTGGTCCTGGGCACCTGAGTCACTGCAGATTCCTGTTTGACTCTGCATACACATCCTATCTCCAGCAGTGAGCAGGAAAGGAATACTGTCTGTGTCAGCAGAGCCAGAGACCAGTAACTTCCATGAATCAACCACAGCACCTAACTGTGGGGTGAGCTCAGGGCTTTGTTTGGTCCTGGCAGGAGGCCCTTACCGCGCTGTCCATGTAGGCCTCTGTCCAGATGATGTCGTGGTCGTGGTTGATGACCATGGGCCGGCTCAGCACGTGCAGGTATTCCATGACATTCTCCTGCACGTCTGCCAGCGTGGAGATCTGCGTGTAGTACCCTGCAGGAGAAACAGAGCCCTGAGCCACGCTGCTGACACGTCTGCCCTGCTTCTAAACGAGGGCTAAGCTGGAAAACTGCATGGCAAAGGCTGCATCTACCCAGTGGGTAATGTGCTCTGTGTAAAGTGGGCCTTGGCATGCCTGGCATCCAGAAGCATCTGTGGAAACCTAGAGTTTCAAAGCAGTGCTTTCTGTCCTTCTGAAAATGCTGAAGCAACATGCTCTTCCTGTACTCTTGCACACTCTGACAGTGCTAACTTGACTTTTTAATTGGCCCCAAATGCAAAGAGGTGACTCACCTACTGTGCATGGATTTTCTCATTCAGGTAATTTCATGCCAGTTAGAGAGAATAGTGGGTTTGGGGTGGGATTAATGAGCTATTTTGGTACCTCAGTGAAAATCTCTTGCACACAAAGAATTTGGCCAGGATACAGGGGTTAACCTGCAGACCTTGTGAAAATTGCTGTCAAATCTTTAAAGCAGCGATGTTTGTTTTACATCTCAGCCAAGAGGTGTCAGGCTCTCTGTCAGAGCTTTAGACAGATTGTCAAAAGCCAGCAACTGGGACACAATAAGCACAGGGGACTTAGGTGGAGCACAGCCAGCAGGAATCTCGGTCACGGTGTCCCTTGGCACGGGGACAGGAGAGCGCGGTGGCTCAGCACGGAGCGCCTGTGCTGGCTGGACACAGGCATGGTGCACATGGGCCAGCAGGGCCTGCTTCCTCCTTATCCTGCCCTCCAAGCAAGGGCTGTGTGCCCCAGCAGTGGTGGGGGAGCCTTGGAGGGTGCAGGGAGGCTGGGCACAGCACCTTTGTTATTGCAGGCGATCCATTTCACGTTGGGGGCGAATGTGACCTCCCGTCCAATGAGGTAGGTGAACACCCGCACCTGGAGGAGGCAAAGGCAGCAGAGTGAGGCTGGAATGTGCTACCAGACCCAAAGGGCTGGAGTTTGGCATCCCTGTCCACTGCTGTGAGTGTGCTCAGAGCAACAGCTCTGCCCTCACAGAGGAGCCTCTAGCACCATTTGTTTCCTGTTTTGTGGCCTGGAACTGAATTTCCAATTACAATAAGCCCAGAAAGCCAAGTAGCACCTGGCATCATCAGAATGACAAAGCAAAAGTGCAAATTCTGTTTGATTTTATGATGCCAGCTCTGCCAGGCACTCAGCAACCACATGCAGAGAGGTTTATAGCTCCCAGGAATCCTTTACCCAGGGGAACAGCTGGGCACATGAATCATTTACAGAGAGCTTCACCATTTCTCTTGAGTTTGACCACCAACAAAAGAGCCAATCCTGAAATAAACTATTTTATTAGCTCCCTGCTCTGGTCTCTCAGTAGGCTGCTTCTCTCCCTTTGTACATTGCTGCTGCTGGGATGAAGTAAACAAATAAATCAGGAGGGCTTAGGATGAGCAGTGGTCTATTCCACTTTCACAGCCAGCTCTGCTAGTGCAAGCCTGTAATCACAGACATGAGAGCAAACAGGGCTGGAAGGCACCTAGGGAAGCTCTTTGGATCATTCCCCTGGCCACCACAAGAACCTGGAACAGCCAAACCTTTCCTGAACAGGATCAGTTATAAACAGTCCTGCACGGGATTAAAACTCTTAGCAAAAGTTGGGGTTTAATTTTGAAATACCCAACTCAGTCCCTATAATCTTATCAGGAGGACATTTGGATTGCCCACACCTTTAGAAAATCAAGTGTATGAAAAAGAAAATGACTGTATGAAAAAGAAAATTACATATCTCCCTGACCTGGAGATATGCATTTTGTAATTGTCTCACCTCGGACATCACTGCAGCAGGCTCTGTTTGCATTTCCAGTCAGTGCCCATGGGTGTTCAGGCACTGGAATATGTGAGTGATGTCCTGGCTCGTGCTCTTCCATTCCCACCCCAGCAGAGCAGCACCTTCCCCTCCCCTGCTCCTGCTCAGTCCCAGACAGACCTTGCGATCAGGCCAGTTGTATTTCTCAAACACAGCCTCGTAGTCCTCCACGGCGCCGTCCGTGATCAGCATGATGGCCTGGTTACACAGCCCTCCTTGGCCAGCATCTCTGAACTGCAGCACACAGGGAGAGCTCTGCTTAGCCCAGCACAGGCTGGCTGAGAGGAGCTGCACCACTGCTGGGCCAGATCCTGACTGCCTCTTGCAAACCCCACTGCTCAGAGAGAGGATTGTGTTCGCACGCTGCAAATAGATTTTTTTATTTATACAGCCCTGCCTGGCACATGCAGACACAGGAGGCTTTGCAGAAGTAAAATAATGAGGAGAAAATAAGTGCTGTGGAGGAAGGGTGTGATTCCCTGCTGCTTCACATCTTGCACAGTCACACTGGTTTATGCAAAACAACTATAGATTGACCATAAACATGGCAATTCTGATTTGACAGCACTGTCACTTTTTATGGCAGAAAATGTGAGAGGAGTGGGAAATCAGACTCATTATTTCAGGGTGAATCCATCAATCTGCCAAAGAACAGCAAAGAAAGGCAGAAGCATTTGAAAAAAGAGGGCCACTGCCATTGGAGCTGGGAAAGGTTATGGATGTGCCAGACACTGACATGACAGATGACCTGCTGTCTATGCAGCAGAGATGTTTGAGGCACAGCAGAGGTGCCCCAGGACTCTGGGACATGCTCCCAAGGGCACCTGCAGAGGTGTTGGATAGATGTGCTGGACAGATGTGCTCCTACAGGTGAGCCAGACCCTGCCAGGGAGGAGCAGCCTTGGAATGCTGCCTGTCCCCTGCTCCCTGTGCTCCCCACGCCCTCAGTACCTGCTCTGGACATCTGGGGCCTCATGCAGCACCAACACAGGGCTAGAGCCAGCAGCAGAGGCAGCTGGGGACATCCCAGGGACAAAACTCAGCAGCCTGTGGGCTGCAGCTGCCAGCTCGGTGGCACATTTGGTGGCACTCTGTGCTCCTCCTTGTCCTGCTGTGCTCTGAGCAAGGAAAAGCCTGATCAACAGAGGAGGGCACAGAAACTGATGCAGAGCTAAAACATTACGGGAAGAAGGAGAGACAACAGCTCTACTGCTAACAAAGATTAATGAGAGGCAACAGCACAAGATGAAGAATATACAGGATACTAACTGAGGGGTGACTGAGGTTACATCAAACAGCAGCAATTTTAAACTGGAGACGATAGTTATATCTTATAAATGAGAAAAAATGTAGCCAAGTGGTAAGATTAATTGCATAGAATGAAGTCCCTGGATGGGAGAACAAGAGCAGAGACCGTGAACTGGGAGTTTTTAGACATTTTAGGGTTCAATTCCCAACTCCTTTCGGGTTTGGTAAAGCTGTATTATGACAAATGCCTTTACCAACATGGCACATGGTCCTGTGGCTCCACTGCAGATTAGCATCATGACTGTGGATACCTCAAAAGAGTTCCAAGCCCAGATTTCCCCAGTAATTTCCCCACTCCCACAATTATGTTGAGATTGTCCCTTACAATGAAATTTCCAGGTTCAGTGCTAACATCACTGTAATGTCACCTCCTGCCACCATCTGTGTTCTCAGTCCTGCCTCCTCCAGCTCCACACAGTGCCTGGAACCTCTGCATGGACTCAGCAGCTGCTGGGTGCCCACAGGTACCAGCCCCTCTCTGGCTGTGCCCTGCTTGTGTCCCTGACCAGAACCAGGACAGATGACCAGAGTGAGGAGGGCCCTGTAATGGGGACATTTCTGACTGGTTGCTCTCAGGTGAAACATCTGTGGGAAACACTGAGTCAGGATGAGGTGTTGGGACATGCTCCTCCTCTCTCCCATTTCCTTTCTCCCTCTTTACTGCCCATCTCCCCTCTGAATGTGCTGTTGAGAGGAGAGAGGCAGTAAAGGCTGAGGGTGGCACAGCAGGAACCAGCACAGGAGCAAAGCAAAGAAGAAAAGCAGGTGAGAGCCACATGGGACTGTGCCAAAGAGCAGCAGGTAGGAAAAAAACAGAGCCTCAAGTGAGCTATTTCTAGGACAGAGATCAACTGAGTGCAGATTAGCAGAGAGAACAGGGTGAGTGTGTCCACCAGGGAGGCAGAGGGTGCAGGAGATGCTGTCAGAATGAGGCTCAGATCACAAATATAGGAACCCTGTGGTTACAAAAGCAGCTTATTCCAAACTGTTGCAATCTGTGTTTAGATTATTATTAAATTAACACTTAATGAAGGTCACCCACCATTTCATCAAACTACCTAAGATCTCTTCATGAAGCTTACTTCAGAACTCATAATACTGAGATACTGAGAAATTAGATGTTGTATCAGAACCAGCAATCTCCTAATTACAGGCGTAGATGATATTTTCAGCAGGGAAAATGAGATCATCAGTGTCATAGAAATGGAGATTAAAAAGACAGATTTAGAAAACAAACGAACAAGAGGTAATCCCTGGTTTTTAGGTCCTTTGTGACTGGCTGCAGCTGTAGCAAATGATCTGACAGCATTCACAGCAAGCTCTGAGCATAATTCCCTGCTCTGACTGGAGCCTCAGGAGCGTGAAAGAAGGGGAGATGAGGAACAACACGTCCACAGAAGAAATGTTTGAAGAAAGGCACGCTGGAGCTGGGTCAGTGAAGGAGGCACAGGGGGCTGTGCATTCTCCTGTGCAGCTTCAGTCACGTTGCCAGGACTAACAGGCATGATCTAATCAATTCAGGGTCACGGTCTCCTGTACTCCCTGCTTTGCTCACTGCCTTCCCCTCTGCACTTCCAGGCTGGGAGAGCTCCCAGTGCAGCCGTGGAGCCCTGGGCATGGCCAGAGGTGTGTAGGCAGTGTGCTGACTGTGTGCACGCCTGGCCAGGCACTGCAGCCCCTCCATCTCCTCCTGCCCCGTTATTATGCAGATCTGCCTCTGGAGTGGCCTCCAGAACTACTGAAAATTCAAACTCACTGGAAAGCGATTTTCTCGTGGGGAGAAAATCAGCAGCAGGCAGGAAAACAAAGGCAGCAAAGGAGAAACAAGAAAGGGCACGAAGCAAAACAGTAGGAAGGGGTAAGCAGGAAAGCCTGAGCTTTGCATATCCTGAAAAATACACTCCAGGTCCATAAAATGTGACTGGAATCAAGAAACAATTCTAAAGTGTTCAGAGAAGTAAGAAAGGGAGTAAAAATTATATGATGCCACATGATAAAACCAAAGGGGGATGGTCAGGCAAAGATGCTTAGGAGCCTCCATCCTTTATCATCAAAAGGAAAATATTGTAATGGCTGGGTACCTGCTGAAGTGATAAGAAACTAAGAAAAGAATGAATGAATTAGAGGCAGGGTCACAAAGATGTAGGGTTAAAGGACAAACTAATTGAAAGCATTTGAATAATCTGTGCTCAGCATGAAGGGAAAGAATTGCAGAAGGTGTAGCTGAACTGCTTGCCTCATGGGCTGAGACCTGACTGGGACTATACAAGATTCCAAAAGATGAAGAGGGAATCAACAGAAAACACAGAAAATGGATGGATAATCTGTCCTCAAACATCTAGCATGCTCCTAGAAAAATTAGTAACTCATGCATCTTGTGAGTGTGTAAATGAAATGCACACAAGTGGGACAGAAGAGGCCACAAGCCTTTGTTTATTAAATCAGCACACTGGTTCATTCTTTTATGGCACCAGTTTGCTCAAGTTACTCTGAATTTAATGTCTCACTGAAATCCAGTGAGTGACCAGTTTCACCATCTTTTCCCCACCTACAGCCATTCTGGAATGACCAACCCAATTAACTTCAAACATTGATGTGATTTCTGAGTCCAAGCATGATTAAATCAGCCTGGTGGGAAGGGGAAACATCATTCCAAGGTGGCCTTGGAAAGCAGAACTCGTCTTTTCTTGTCCTCCACAGGGTGGGAAAAGCAACAGCTTTCAAAATACCTGTTCTGAGTGTATCTCCCATGCACATGGGAGAGGAGAGGCAGTGGCTCGAACAGAGGAGGAGGGTGGATACTGCCTGGGGAGGGAGGCTGCAGAGACATCAGCTGGATGGGAATGAACAATGTGACAGTGCCTTAAAAACCCTTAGCTGTTGTCTGACGTGCTGTTAAGAGGATTTCGGTGCGTAAAACAGGGAAAGCAATTATTCTGCTCTGCTTAGCACCTGATAGCCCTCAGCTGCAGCACTCACACAGCGTGGGGAGGACCGTGCTCCAGGGGAGGCAGCCTGGAAGCACAACAAAGGGGGGGAAATCCTGCAGGGAAAAGGGGAGAGAACGAGGCAGGACAAGCTTGTGAAACAAGGAGGAGAGAGCAGCGAGATAGATTAAAATGTAATAAATAAGAGAAGACCTCAAAAGACAGCACTTCACACCTAAGGATTTTGAGGCACTTCATAAATGTGTGCTTAAGACCATGTTTTCCCCAGGATGCATATTTTATTGAAACCACTGGGTTTGGGGCTAAATTGAAATGGAGAGATCAAGTGGTTCATTGAACATGACAGAGAGGGACAGGGGGGAATCCTGGCTAAGTGTTCTCCTGAAAGTGCCCAGCAAATTGCATCCCGGATTAAAATATGCCCTGTCTCCCCCAGAGGAGAATGGAGCAAAACAAAGACAGTGAGAGGTTTGTGCTCTTCTTCAACCCCTCTTTGCTACTCATACCTCATTGAGTAGGTCTCTGCTGGGCTGTTAATTCTGTGAGCAATTGGACTGAGGAAAATGACCAGGGAAATTTCGCAGCCCCCTTCATTACAGATATTATCACAGGCTGTCACTGCAATCAGCAGAGGCTGTTCCATCAGGGTGATGCTGCAATTGTCACTGTCCTGCCTGTGCTCCCCTGAACCACGGCAGGAGGGGCTGTGAGGAACAGCTGAGAGCGGGAATTCTGTCTGATGGGAAGGGGGTGGTCAATGCCACCAAAGCCTCCCTTTCTGCTATGACTGCTCAGATTCTGCTGAAATCCTTCTCCTGTGCTGTTACCCATACAGGTGTGGGAAACTCGAGGAGGTGGTCCCAGAGCCCTCAAACCACAGCAGCACCTGGCTCCCCTCTGCCTGAAGCTGTGGCAATTGCAGGGCCTGGGGTGCTGCTGCTGTTGAGGCACTCACTCTGTTCCACACATCTCTTTGGCACTGAAGGTGCTGTTTGTGAAGCCCTGCTTTATGGACAGCCATTCCCAAGGCACAGAAATGCCACCTCTCCTCCTCACTGCAGGGGCTCAGCTCCCTGAGCCTTCTCCCAGCTCCAAGGTGACAGCACAAGGCATGAGGGGAGCAGTGCCTCCCCTTGTGAGTGAACAGCAGCAGAAGGTTTTATCACCACTGGGTGCTGCACTGTCCACAAGCAATCTCAGGGCTGCTTAGAGCTCATTGAGCAAGAGAGAATCAACAAGAATCAGGATAAGTGACGACTACTCAAATTCCTGACTGCATTTTTTAAATGCTAAATAGAGAGAAAAAATAACTTCTTTACCCACCAAGGAGTTTGGTCTGTTACTGACTACAATGGAGTCACATTAGTCCACTGGGGTACATGGGCAACACTCTCTCCCTGGAGGTATTTTTGTTTTGCTAGGTCACTGGGGGACATATTCTGTCTCAGCTTTTAAGGCCCCTTCCAACCCGCTCTTCTATGATTCTGTGATCCACAGTCCCACTACAGACAGTGCCATGAGGGGATGGGGGTGTTCAGCTGGTTCTTGCTCCTTTTCCTTGCTACCATCCTTAAGAAACAGAATTAAATGGTATGTTTACCTCCAGGCTACTGAATTTCCCATTCACATGAGGCAATGAATCATTCATTATCAGAGGGATTAATTCTCCTGTACCTGTGATTTCCTCCCCAAGCACTGATACTCAGCAAAGTGACACTGAAATAAATCTGAAGAGTAATCTTGCATGTCTTCATTACCATCATTGCTCCCTAATAACATCACTCCCAGCAGAAGTGTGGCCCTGGGTGGATCAGTTATATTTTATATTTACCTGTGAAGGTTCCTGGGCAGTGCCCAGCTGTGGGGCCCATGAATAACACCCTGAGGCCCCAGGCCTTGCTGGCTCTGCTCCCTGCTGGGCAGGGACTGTGGGCACCATGCACAAAGTGAGCCCTGCAGTGCTGGGACCCACCAGGTGAGCCCTGCCCATCCCCCTGCAACTCCCTGGGGCACTCCAGTCCCACAGCAGCACCCACCCCTTACCTCTCTGAGGATTTTGAAGGACTCTGTCAAAGCCTTGTTCACAGTCCCCACTCCTTTTGCATGCAGCTCCTCCACCAGCTGCTTGAAGTGCTGGCAAGGAGAGAGGGAGAGAAGCAGGGGTGAGTTTCAGGCAAGGCGTTCCTTGGGCCAGGGGAGGAGAGGGCAGCCCAGGAAAGGCTGTGCCCATGCAGCCCCAGCAGGACTGCATTTCCCAGCCTCTGGAATGTGAACACTGCAATCCATGCAAGAGCATGGAGGGGCAGAACTGCTGGAAATCTGACTTTCCTTATCCGCTCCTTCAGGAGAAAAAACCCCCATCCTGTGCACCCAAAAGCAACAGGGTTGGGGAAAATAAAAAACCTGAATGCTTGTCTATGACTTAAGCAGCATTGATCTGCTTAAATGAAACCCTCTCTGCAAGATAGTGTCTGGGATGTTTGGGAATCCTTTGGGAAACACTGCAGAAGACACAACCCTCTGCAGTCATACTCTGGGACCTGGGGCTAATCTGGGAGAGAACTCTGGTTGTTGAAGGCATACAGGGATGTAGTAACACAAACCAAAAAAATGAAAGAGGAAGGAAAATAAAAAAACAAACAAACAAACAAACAAAACCCAAAAAAACCCCCCAAAAACACGAAACAGGGAGAGAAGGTAAAAACACTAGTCAGCCCAGAGGGTGGTGGAGCAGCTGGGCACAGGCTGGGTCCTCAGGGCTGCTGAACCTCCTGGATCCACCGTGATGAAGGATCAGGCTGGGCTGAAAACATCTTTACCAGGAAAGGACTGATTATTCTCATTTCTGAGGGCTGGGGATGGGGGGTGTCTAAGATAGAGACCCCTTGCCCTCTGTTTTTAACAAGGCAGTGTGGGCTGGTCTGGGAATAGAGTTCATGGAAGCTGAGTTACTGAGAGGGGCCAGGTACTCACCTCTCTGTTATCTCTGTCTGCCTGGACCAGGATACCCTTAAAACAGGGCTCGATAAAATGAACATAATCATTGTACTGCAAAGAGAAAAGCAACAGAAGGGGCTTGTCACGGGGGAAATTCACAAAATGCTTCATGTCCTAGGTGTCAGGGTTAGGGGGCTGTAACAGCAGGGAGCATTATGCCATTTTATACCCATTTCCCTTAAAAACGGTTTATAGTGATCATGACAAACCAGGATTTTGATCAATCTCCTGTTTGTTTGAACAACACATTGATTATGGTGCTTTGCTGAGTTCTAGCTGAACATATCTACACATACAAGGTTATTTTCCCCCTGCCCTCACTCACACCACAAAGTTTTTATCCCCACTTGATGATCTTGTATCCCTGGCCTTGCTTCTAGCACTTTCTACACACAGTTTTGACTTCTGGAGGCTTTTGCAGTCCCCAGGCAGCAGCTGAGCCTTGCAGCCCAGGGCTGGAAGCCTCTGGTGCCTGGCTGAACAGCACCAAACCAGGTGAGCACACATCCCTGGCTGGGGTGAGTGGGGGAGTGGGTGATCCCAGGCTGGTACACCTGAGGTGAAGCTTGGTAAGGCCCCTGTGAGCCTTGTCTTGCAGGGTTCAGGAGAGTGCATCTCCTCAGAGGCCACTGATGCCCAGCTGATCAACAGGAGCTTGGGTCAGGCTTTAATGTCTCTGAGCCAGCAGGGTCTCAGTGTGAGTGCAGTAAAGGAATGTATCTATATATACATATATAAAACATGGTATTTTTGAGATTGTTTGTGAAGAACAGATGATATTTCAAACTCCTTAATGACTCCCCTACATTTTTCTGCCAACACTGTTCACTCTTCCATCTGTCCAGTCATATAAAGACAGAATTGTTGCCACTGGAGTTTCTAATTAGCTAACATAAGAAGCTATCAACAAAAAGTAGAATTTATATCTCAGTGGTTGTGCCCTGGCAAGCTAGCATAGAAAGAAGCCTGGGGAAGGAGGTGGTGTTTGAATTAGCTTTGGAAATTAGAAGGCAAGGAGCCTTTGCCATGGCTCCAGTCCCACTGTGAGCCATGGAAAGAAGCTGTGCTCTTGTGGCCAGTGGTGCTGCTCTCTGTGGGTAACCAGCCCATCCTCACCCTGCAGGGCTCAGAAAGGAGCAGAGTGACACTCAGGCTCCCTGCCAGGCTCCAGGCAGCCCCAGCTCAGACTCAGAGCTGTAAGGGCAGCCTTGCAGGATGCTGGTGCACAAAGAGGCACATGGTGATAGTTTTGTAGCCTGGAAAGGTTATCCAGAGGATTACCCTGCTGCTGCTGGACCCCAGCACAGCGTTATGGCAAGCTAGGTGGATGTTTAGCTCAAATGTCTCCCTGCAGCCCTTTGCTTCTGTTGCAGTCACAGCCCTGAGAAAGCAGAGACACAGCCAACATCCCCTGTGGAGCAGGGCTGAGTGCCTTGGCAGGCGCCCTGCTGACCACACAGGGTGGTTTGGGTCATTCCCCTCCCCGGGGCTGCTGGAGGAGGGCACTGAGGGCAGGGCAGGGCTGTGAGGGAGCCCAGCCCCGGGGTGCAGGCACACATACTGCAATGATGTTGACAAAGTCGTTCTCCCCCAGAGTGTCCAGGATGGTGACGATGGTGTGCTTGGCAATGGTCATCCTCAGCCCCTTCATGCTGCCACTCACATCCACGATGATGACAATGTCCTTGGGAGAGGTGGCTGCCTGGATGTACCTGCACAGGGAAGAGCAGGGGGAGGCAGCTGAGGGCAGGGAGGAGGAGTGCTGGGCTGGCACCCCCTGCCCCGTGCCCACAGCTGTGCAGCAGCTGGAACAGCTGGCCCCAGCACCCCACTGCACTCACATCTCCCTGTGTGAGCCCAGGGCCCTCTCTGTCCTTGCATAACCCACGTCTGCAAGATGGTTTTGCTGACTTTATCTGAGCCAGGGGTTACTAAGGATTCGTGTTCAGGCACCAGCAGCACTCAGAGGGTGCAAATACAGATGGGGAGTGCTGAGCCTGCTGCACACACACATCCCAGTGACAACTGCTCTGCTTTAGCCACTCTGAGCAGACACACCACAGTTCTGAACCTTAAACACCCGAGTCACACACGTGTAATTCCCATGTTGGATGCCACAGGGAAAACTCACTGGCAGGGCTTCCTGGCCTGTTGTCACCTTTGTTCCTGTACCCATCTCTTGAGGAGCACCACAGGACATTAATGACTGCCCAGGAACTTGCCCAGGTGCCACCCTGGGAAGGGGAGGGAGGAAGGTGAGAGGTGCTCTGGCCAGGCCTCTCCCAAACTCACCAGCCACGGTTCCTGCAGTCGAAGGAGATGACCCCGTTCTCGTCTGGTAACCACTTTATTCCTGGAGAGGGCAGCAAGAACAGCAATCAGCACACACAGGCAGGCAGGCAGGAGCACTTTGCTCACTGCATCCTTCCCTTCTTGGGGCTGGGACACCCCTAGATTGTCCAGGCTGGATTTTCCATGGCACAGACCCTGCAAAATCATTGTGTTGCACTGAAAGAGCAAAGCCAACCTCCCCTCTTTTACCTGGGTACAGTCTGAAGAATCCAGTGGAGCTGCCAAAGTACTGCCAGGTCAGTGTGGGATCCCTTTCAAAGTTGTCCACAAAAATGGGATTCAGGGCTTCTGACATGTAAACTCCATTGAGGATGTCAGGGTCTGTGGGGAAGAAAGGGGGTGTCAGAGAAGGGAGGACACCCACCACCCCTGATGGAGGAGATGAGGGGAACAAAGGCAGCTTCAGAAGGAATGCAACCCTGCCATAGCTTATTGGTTGTAGCAGAACAGAAGAATTTAGAGAATAGAAGATGAGCTATTCTCACTGGGCTTTGAATCAGGGCCTTATCAACACAAGACTGACACAGCAGATGCCTTAAATTTCTCTTTGAGCAGCCAAAACTCTCGTATTGTCTTTCTTTAAACAGGCACTCTTGAGACCAAATGGTTGCTAGGCTCTTACTCCCGCTTTACTCGGACTGTTTCACACAGTTCATCTTTTCTAAGCCTCTTGGTATTCATAATGTCATTCTGAGGACTGTAGGCTGTGAGGTAAAGCAGGCAGGACCGCGCGGAGGAGGCGGGAGCGCCCCGGCGGCGGAGGGACCTGAGCGGCAGCGGCA
>VXBR01003483.1:111403-123028 GCA_013400215.1 Cisticola juncidis
TTTTAATATTATTTTTATATTTATTACTTTTTAAAATATTTTTTATTTCTACTTTTTTCCACTCCCATCCTTGTTTCCAGTATTACTGCTGATAATTTCCACGCCAAGCTGCCAGCAGGGAGGAAGCAGAGGCCATTACCTTTGTTGTAGACATTGGTGGGCAGCTGGATATCACTGTAGGTTGTGTTCACCAGCAGGTTATTGAAATGCTCATTTGGCTCCAGAATGAATTCATCCCCCAGCTCCACGTAATTGTCGTTTTCATCCTTATCGTTAATCAGCTGAGAGTTGTAGTAATCAAACTGTTGATGAGGACAATGGAAAAGAGAAACAAAGAGAGACCAGGACAGACTGCTACCAGCACTGCTGGGAAAAACACTCCTTAAAACAAAGAGGGGCCATATGGAGAACCAGGGCTTCAGGGAGGATCAAAACCAGACACAAGCAAGCCATTACCAACTGCAAGGCTGCCCCAGGGATGGTTTGGGCCACTTTGTAGTTGTCATGAGCCAAAGCAGTGCCAGTGCCAGGAGCATTGCTCAAGGGCCACTTGTGGGGCAGGGGGGCAGGTTCAGCAGCCCCTCAGAGGGATTTGGGGGATCAGCTGGACAGGGGAGGCGTCTCCAGGCTCTGCTGTCCCTGTGTGCCACAGGACACGCCAGGGCTGACCCATCTGGCCCTGTCTCTGCAGCTGTCAGCGGCTGGGTGAGCTCCTGCTGGGCACCCAGGCGGGATTGTCCCCCCAGCCTGTCCCCCCAAGAGCACAGCACCCAGCAGAAGGTGCTCAAGGACAAGGCAGTGTCCCCAGCCCTGAAGGTCACTGGGGATTTACCAGCTACAGCCACTTCGGTACATCCAGGGCATTCTCTGTCCCAGGGTGACCCAGGCTTTTAAGATGGTTTTGCTGAGTTTATCTGAGCCAGAGGTTATGTAAGGATTAGTGTCCAGGCACCAGCAGCCCTCAGAGGGTGCAAATGGAGTGTGCAAGCACAGAGTCTGCACCTCCACTCACCCATGGCCCTGACCAAGCTAACAACACTAATGGCACTCGTTTAAAAAAGGGAAAAAAAGAAAAAAATGAGATGAAATTAGTAACTAGCTTGATTTCCAGGAATGTGTTCATTTTTTCCAGCACTGAGACATGAACTTGCAGGGGTGGTCTGTCCTGCTCAGCTGCCTGTGCTTGTACTGTGGACAGAGGACCTCCCCCCACAGCCTTTTCACTCCAGCTCCCCTCACCAGCAATAATCCCACAGCTTGGCCACAACAAACAGTTATTAGCAAAAAGCCAATTATCCAAATTGCTTGGACAGCACCAGACTTTCACCTTAAGGGAAGTCCTGGCGTGTGGGTGTCTGTCTGGTACAGAAAAGACGATGGGAGCTGTTAAAGATGGTGAGAAACTCAGTTCATTTGGATTAACGGGTGTGCTGTGGGTATTTGTAACAGCATCCTCCTCATTGTTCATTCACACTCAATTTTTAGCTCATTTTCCAGTCAAGTAACCCACAAAGTGCCAGCTAATTTGCACTAAAATTGGCTGTGCAGTAAAAGTAATGCCAACGGCATCATGCAGCCCGATGTCCTCCCAAATCCTTCCCCTCCCAGAGCCAAAGGGACAAATCTGCTCGGTGTTGCAAGGCTGGGGACGTGCCAGGGATGTCACTCCAGCAGTCCCTGGCCAGGCTGAGTGTCCTGCAGACAAACCTGAGGGGTCCCCTGCCCTGAGGACATGTGCCACTGACAGGACTCACCTCCAGCGAGGAGTTATACTCATGGTTCAGATCTGCATCTTCTGCTGCTTCCACCAGCCTCTAAAGCAAGCACAAAGAGAAGAAGGGGAGTGGGTGCTGTGGCAGAGCCCCCAGATGTTCTTCCAGCTGTATCAGTGACTGCCTCCTCCACCACAGCCACAACCAGGTCAGGGGTTATAAACTTCCCTCTCTCCCTTCTTTCCTGCTGGCCTGTCACTCTGTGCTATAATTTTACAGCTTGTAAGGTACATCATTTGCAGCTGTTTATTGCCAAGTGTATTCACACGTACTCACTCCAGAGTCCCTGCTACATCCCTGAGCAATTTTAGATATCACAGGACATACACAAACAGAAACGGGTCCATTTAGAGAAACAACAGGCAGATTTAATTTCATTTGCCATGAACCCTTCCAAACAGCCATGGGAAAGGCATGTCAGGCCCAGCTTGATGTCAGTATCTCATCAAAGGGAAAGGCCTTGTGGGAGGCCCAGCCTGGTATTGTTACTGAGACAAAGACCACGACTGGATTTGGTAAAGGGCTCAGCGATGCTGTGGCTGTTTATAAGCTCTTCCCATTTATGGAAGGCAATAAAATCAGCCAGTTTGCTCCAGCAGGATGCTTCAGGGCACCCATTCTCAGTGGGTACAGGCTGGGAAGGGATCCAGCTGAACACATCCGTGTTCTCAGGGTTGCACAACCAGCAGCAGTCTCAGCAAAACCACGTTTTGCTCCTTCACAAAGAAGGCAATCCAAACACTGGGGAAGTCTGGCTAAGAGCTTAACGTTATGGGCCAAAGCTCTGGGACTAAATATGCCACATTTCACTTGGAGAGTCAAATGATGTGTTTCTGGATGACTTTTCCACATTAGAAGCCTTAAACAGTCAAGGCTCTGTGAGCACAGAAATATGCTTTTCCTGGTAGGTAAATACAGGGGAATATGATAAATCCTTCGATGGAGGAAGCAAGAGGGGCCAGAGCCATTACCTGCTCTGATCTCCCCCACTGCAGCAGCTACAGAGCCCTCGCCACCTCCTCCACACTTCCCCATGTACACAGCTGGAAACCCAAGCACCTTCCCTGCAGCCCGTGCCCAGGAGGGGCAGGAATTCCCCCTGAGCCACACACGGAGCTGGAACAAGCCCCTGTCCTCAGCCAGGGAGCACTATGGAAGGGTGAGCTGGATTTTTCACTGTTGAGAGGCTTTCTTCCCCTCCTCTTTGAGCAGCTTGTCTCCTGAAGGAGTGCTCGTTCCCTCATACTTATTCCTAGACTTTGTTTTTGTCTCATTTTCTAATTTGGGCAGCGGGAGAAGCCAGCACCCCCTGTCTGAACGCCCCCAGCCTCCCACCTATGTCTGCTCACAGCTCAGTGCCAGCAGGCAGCTGCAGGCTCTGCCTGGGCAGGGCAGTCCTCACACAACCCCCGTGCCCACGGGGCTGCCAGGACCCAGGTCCCTCCCCAGAGCCCAGGGTCACACCTCCACTGCCTCCACCTTCCTGCGCAGCATGCTCTCCATCTGCTCCGAGAACTTCTTCACCAGCTCCAGCCCGTCCACCTCCTTGATCTTCAGGGTTGGCTCCACGTCCTTGTACTTCTGCCCAAGGGAAAGAGGAGAATGCTGCTGAGCAGGGGGCTCTGAGGGAGGGGATGGATCAGTTACTGCTGGCTGGGCATTGCCTTGGTGTTGAAACAGCTGCTCTGATTTCATCTCCTTCCATCTCTGCCTTTCCCACCCCATTATTCAGGGAGTGCAGATCAGTGCCCAAAACCCAAAGAACTTTGGCCAGGTAAGAGCAGCTGGTCCAGCTGTGAGCTGGTGAAAGCAGCAATGCACCTGGAGCTGGTAGTGCCTGCAAGTCACAGAGAGAAGCAGAATGCCAACCTTAAAAACCAAAACCACGCTCAGTGATCACACCCACAACAGCATCCTGCACATCACACACCTGCAGTCCCCCAAGGCACAGGGAAGAGCAAGGGGATGCAGATTGTGCTGCCACTGCAGCTCTTCCCAGGTCACACATGATCTGGGCATGGCTGGGGAGAGGCAGGAATAGGGTGAAAAGCTAGTTTGTGATTTTTTTTAATTGCAGTTAATAAGTAAATTGTTAGTTTCTATATAAAGCTGTTTTAAGAATGAGAAGATCTTTAAACACAATTTATTCTAAGGGTGAAAAATAAGTGCACTTGTAATAACAAGAGATTTGTCTCATGAGAATCAGTAAAGGAAATATGTACATCATCTAAGAATAAACAGATTTAATGGACAAGCAAAATACTTTTTACTAACCAACAGAATAATTAACAAAAAAGCTATTAACCAGTGGCTGTCTTGGCAGTGCAGGGGCTGTCCTGGCCCACAGCCACCACCTCTGGAGGGAACCTACCAGGTCTCCTGAGGCTCTGCTCAGTGCTCAGGGGGACACTGCTGAGGAAAGCTGAGACAGACAGTTGTGATGCCACTTCTTGGGCACCAGGAGCATAACTCAGGCCAAGAGCACCACAGAGGCAATTCCTAAACCCTGGGAATTATGAGCATGGCTACTGGGAGCTGCCTCCATGGGGAGAGGTGCTGTAATGGGGAGCATCTGGATCTGGCAGCTTTAGAGAGAACCAGTTTATTCTCACCATGTTTCATATAACCCAGGAATTGAAAAAACCCAGTAGTACACCTGAACTGTGTAACCATAATCTGCCTCCTTAAATCTGCTCTTTTCAGGCTGGATACAATGGGCTTTATTTCTCCTTTCCAAAAAATCCCACAGCTAAGAGAGACAGCCAGAAAGAAAGAGTGAAGGAGGCTGGGAAAGGACACAGGATGATGAACTCATTTCAGAAAAGACAGAGCCTTATCTCCTGGGCAGTGTGGGAACACCAAGGCAGTCAATGGCCATTCCTGGGCCTCCACTGCCAGTTCTGCCTGCAGTGTGTGCAGCCCCCTCCATCCCCGGGTGGTGTTGGCATCCCAGCAGCAATCCCAGCCAGGGACAGCTTCTTGTGCTGGGAACAAAAATGAGGTGGTGAGAAGGGCAAGGGGAGACACCTTTGGATTAGAGGACAGCAGCAGGGAAAGGACTTTGCACACCTTTAGGGCGAGTCCGTGGAGCCCCTTCTGTCCAAGAGGCTCCTTGAGCATCCAGGGGGGGCAGAGGAGGGAATGCCTCGGGGAGGGGCAGGCTGAGGAGGTCAGACAGGAATAGCAGCAGCATCCAGAGGCTGCCTGGCGTGATTAACAGCAAGGGTTTAGTGGATTAAAAACGCCAGGCCTGGGAGCAGGGACAGGCAGGCAGGGAAAGAGGAGGAGGGATTGGGCAGGAGGGTCGGGGTAACCACGCTGCCAGGAGAGGAATGGGCAGCCATGAGCCCCTGGGTTGTGAGGAGAGCCCAGCACACACCCAGCCCTGTCTGTCCCCTCAGCTCCACAGACGTGACCCCTGCCAGGACAGATGTGACCCTGCCAGGCCTGGTTTAACCAGGGGGAGGAGGGCAGTCCCACCAAGGGGGGACACACCAGCACAGCTTCACAAAGTGACTGCCACCACCTACCTGGGCTCACAGCCTCCACCAAGAGCCACAGGGCTTCCCCCCCTCCCAGTTAATCTGGTTTTTAATGTGCTTTTGACATACTCACAAGGGAATGTTACTGGGCTAAAAGTCATCACAGGCAATCACAAGCAGCCTGCTAATGGCACACAGGTCTCAGCCCTGAGATCTAGCCAGAGATGGGAAGAAAAAAACCCCAACCAACACAAAAAAACCCCCAGACTTCCTGCAAAGTTCCAGTTCGCTAAAGAACACACCAGGTTTGAGCTCAAATCCTATTTGGGCTTTTTTCCTACAAATGAACCAGCAAACCACTGCACACCTGCACTCCTGCCACGGAAACTTCTGGCTTTGGGTGGCTGTTCATGCAGGATTTCCTAGTGGTGGGCAGCAGAGCTGTGATTTCAGTGCTGCCACCAGGCCCCACGGCTGAAAGCTCAGTGGCCTGTGACTGGCCAAGGTTATCTGTACAGCCTGTGCTCAGGGTTCAGGCCATCAGATCATTGTAGGTTACAGAACACGAGGCAGGCTTGGGAGAGCTGGCTAAACTGATCTGATGTTGAAAAGAGGCCAAAAAGTTAGCTCAGCTCTAACAGAAAACCTTGTCTTATTCCTCCAGCACTTAGCATTCCCTGAAGGCAGCAGGAGCAATTCATTAAGATTCCCCTTCTGCAGCAACGGGGGTGGGCATTTAAAAGTAGAATCTCCAGAATTCGGTATCCTAAGTTTTATCTGTGAGCAGAGATATGTCACCAAATAGATATTCCTGTCCCCACCTCCATAACATTCAGCCTATTGAAGTACACAGTGCTGCATTACTCACTGCTAGTGGAACTAAATTAAGAGTGTGAAAGACATCCCTTTCATCTTCACCCAAGGAAAAGGTCTTGACTGAACTTCTCAAGTTTGTCTGTTCCTTGCCATGTTTTTTGGGCTTTCTAATAACGGCAGGGCAAAGCTCTGATGCAGGGTAAAGCTGCCCTGGGGATTCAAGGGAGGTCTGTCCGCTCTGGGAATGAGGGATTCAGGGCATGTCAGCTCTCTAGGAATGATACAGCCTGGGACAAAGGCAACTGCTGGAGTTTGCAACATGAATTTAGGGTTCTTCTGGAGAAAACAAACAAAAGGTCCAAAGAAAACTAAAGCAAACTCAAAACCACAAAAGAGAGTTTATGCCAAGTATTAAAGACAAGGTTTACATGCAAAGCATTCAGTAACTGAAAAATTATGGCCTTCACAGCAACAATAAGCTGGTTACTTCAAGACTGTTAAGCACAAGGGAGACATGAAACAAAATTCAAACTGAGAGAGCAGCACCCTCTGTATGCCCTCAAACACAAAATGCCAGTTCACCTGGACAGGCACTAGAAAAGCATCACCCAGACCTCTGCACTGTGCTCCCCACCCTTCTGCTGGCCTGGGCACACCCATACATGCAGAGGAATATTTGATGTGAAAAACAGGTAACAGCCCAAAAAAGAGAAATGTGCCTGGGAGCAGGTAACTCCATGTGTTCAATTTCCAGACAGAGGCGCTCCCACTGCAGCCCTGGCACCTCCAGCACTACAAGTGGATGCAGACAGATCTTTTACTATTAAACACCATTTTCATGTATCCTGGCAGACCCCAAATAGCTTTATGTAGATCCTCTCATTGTGGGCAGGTCAGGCCTGGGAGGGAGGAGCAGCAGAGGGACTCAGGAAAGGAGGAATGAAGGGTCAGCCTGGGAGAGCAGCAGTGATCACAGAGGGGAAACACAAGGGATGCTGCCAAAAGGCATTTTTAACAAAAAGGGCTACAATGAAGGTGTGCTCAGCAATGGCTGATGAAAGCAGGGAAGGCAGGGAATGGAGCTCCCTGTCCAGCTCCTGGAGAATGGCCACAGGGCACCACCCTGCCCTTAGGGATATCCAGCTTGGGGATATAGTTTTAAAGAGCTGCACCAGCTTATTCTTATGTCCTACTCTTCCCTCCACCCTGGGGAAACCTTGGAAGGCACACGGGGAGATGACACGAAGCAAAGGGAGCCCTCCCAGGTTGTGCCTACCTTCTGCAGCAGGAGAGAGCCTGAATACTTGGTCACAATGGAGTACAGCTCCCCACCAAAGGCATCTGCCCAGGACTTCACCCTAAAAATGGCCAAAAGAAGGAAAATCAGTGCTAACAATTACAGCTCCTTCAGACAGGTAAAACTCCATTTCCCCTCTATTTCTCCAAGCCTTTCTTCACCAGTGGCAATGTTTTGCCCCAGACTCCAGCCAGACAAGCAGGAATGCAGGAGACAGTGCTGCTCTGGGACATTCCAGCAGGACACTGCTCAGCAGGGACAAAGCTCTGCTGCTCCTAGTCACTGTGCTCAGAGGTGAATCTGTCCCACCTAACTTTAGATGTGCAGATTTGGTCTCAGACAGCATCCCAGCTCCTTCTGTGCCTGCCAAAGTGAAATAAATTGCTTTCTGCAGACACCTATTTGTCTTTCCTGACAGGCCCTGGGGTGAAGGGCCAGACACCCAGTGCCAAACCTGCTGAAGAGAAAGAAGTGTCAGGATTTAAAGAAGGTGTCATGATTCATCCCCTGCATGCAGCCCCTCCAGCAGAGGAGCCGGAGCCTGCTGAGCCAGAGGAGCTCTCTGCTCTCCCTGCTGGTGTCCTGCTGAAAAGTGTCCCAGCAGATCATGCACATTGCCATGCAAAGCCTCACACCTGGGAATACAGGAGGGCAGCAAGCCCACGAGGGGACAGCCAGATGGGGAGGATGAACACTGAGCCTCCAAACTGAAACAGGGATGGCTCCAAGACTGACAGGGCACCTCATCAGGAAGCTGCTGCAGGAGCCACACCAGGCAGCTCCACCTCCATGCTGCTACAGGGGATGGCTGGGAGCAAACACAAAGCTTCAGCTCTGCACCTCTCTCCACTGCTACAAAAAAAGCATGCGAGAGTGGGTGTCTTTTTAAATCAATCCTTAATTGGCAATGAGGCATTCTTCATATTTAACCACTCAGTGGGAACTACCACCAGCTGAAGCCAATTTTTTTCTCTTGCATTGTGTTCTCCATCTTATTTTGAGAGCCAGAACTTTTATCTCATTGTTTCATCCTCAGAGAAAAAAAGAATACAGGTATTTTCTAGGAGACCAGGATTTATTGGGCTATATCAGAGTTATTCTAGCAAGCCTGGAATAAAAGAGGAAATGAGAAACAGGGATCCCATGGGCTGCTTTTCTATTTGTTGTAGCAGTGACTAATGCATTCCCTCAAATATGAGAGTCTCTGGATCAACGTTTAACTTGATGCCCATGTGCTGCTGCTGGCTACATAAGTTTTGTGTCTGAGATGTTTTGAATTGAACTAATATTCTCCAGTCTCCTCACCTCTCATTGTAGAGGGAGAGAACCTAAACATGAAGGGACAGCCATTTTAGCAGGGATGTTTATTTTTACCCCATTTTCCTCCCCTCACCTCTTGTTTTGTGTCACACATGTAGTGTGCCCCTACTCCTTCCAGCCCCCAGCATTGTTCAACCCAGCAGGGTAGAAGAGTCTGTGGTGTTAATTTCTGATTACTGGGTGCAGTTGAGCATGTTCATGAAAGCTCTTGAAACTGCCAGCAACAGCAGAACTTGAATGAGAAAGGGGTTTGTATAGTTTTGGGATGTCTGTTTGGCTCAGGGACTGGTACTTCTTCTGGTCTCAAAGCAGAGGAGGAACGAGGCACAAAGACGGGGGGGACAGAGACTGGCAGCTTTGGAGGGCTGGCTGGAAGGATGAGGGGCACAGAGGAATGAGAGGGCACAAGGGTCTCCAATCCCTAAAGCTGGTGTCACTGAAAATATCTGGTGACATTTCACAGAAGTTGAAAAGTAGGAACGGGAAGAGGCAGAAATACACTGGCATTTATAGATTTAAAAGACAATTATTTGCCAGGGAAATGAACAACCTTAGAATACTGGGAAATTAAGGGCAGCCTGCTGAACTTAAATAGGTTTCCTTATTTTTTTTTCCATAAACAAGTGAGAGAAAAGGTCAGTCTGAAATTCATCAGGTTGCAGAGAAATTTCTTCTAAGGTCTCTGGCTCTGTCCAGCTCAGGAGCAGCCTGAGGAGGCCACACCAGGGTGATCTGTGCCTCTCCCACAGCATTTCCATCACCCCAAGAAGAAGCAGCCCCCTGCTCGGCAGCACCTTGCGCTGTGTGCACTGGGGGAGAAGGGCTCTGTGTGCTGAGCTGGCAGCCCAGGAGCATCCCCAGCAGTGACTGGGCAGATTCCTGCTCTGCTGGAATGTGGGATGAGCTGGCAGTGATCCAGGCAGGGCTGGGAGCAGCACAGCCCCACCGAGCCTGGGCTCACCCCACCCTGACCGGGCCAGCTGCTTTTGTGTCCCCAAAATGTCCCCGTGTAACCCACAAACAGAGCCATTTTCTGCTGATCTGCTCCCCCTCTGGGCCTCTGGCCAAAGCATTTCTCTACTGAAATTCCATTTCAAAAGGGCGACTTTTGTGTTTTGGTTAAATTCGTGAGTGGATTTGAAACACCAGGGATTAATTTAGCCGTTGGTCTGGTTTTAGTACCGGAGGAGAAAAGCTCTTTCTCTATTGTTTATTCTTCATTCTTGGACAGGAATAAGTTCCAAATTGTGCAAAGTGACGTACATATAGATTTTTTTTTCAGTAGTAAAGGGCTATCACATTATAACGAAACACATCAGAAAAGGATTTGGTCAGAGATTGCCTGACTCTAATCCCTGCTCTTATATTCAGTGGCAGGAACAGCAGAAAGGACAGGCTGGCTCCTAAATGCCACAGGCTTCAGTGCTGACAGGTATTCCTGTGCAGTATTTATCCTGGACATGGAACATTGATTGGCATAGTTTGAAGCTGGCAGGAGTTGGGTTTTATCTTGTGTAAACTCTGTGCCCTTTCTGTGAAAGCCAAATCAGAAGCACTTTTGCTGGGGAAGGGTTTGATAGAGCCAGAACAGAACTGGCAGCAAAGTTTCCTGAGAGCCTCCTGGATAATGCCAGGGCAGCTCCTGCTCACATGGGCTGCACTGGTGGCACGTCTGTGAAGGCACTTTTTGAATAAAAAACATTTCCCCAAAGGCAGGAAAGGGCTTCAGCTGACTTGAGCTGATTTTTCAGATGTCTCTCTTTCTAAAACTGTCTGGCAGTGCTGTCTCCTCTCCAAACTGCTGTCCTGCACCCACAGCCCCTCCCAGCACCCCACGAGCTGCCCCACTGCAACTTTTACCAGTCAGTGCTGACATTTTTAATCCTTACAGGATTTAACTTGTCCAAATCAGCTTAACAAGGTGAAGTTTTTCTAAACCGGGGTTGCTCAGGGCTGCAGGGCTGCTGGGGGCTGCCAGGGCTGCGTTGGGGGAGCCCCTGCAAACCCACCCCCCAAAAGCTGCATCGGGGTCCCTGCACACGCAGTGCATGCACAGACCATGGCTGGCTCAACTTCTCATCCCTGCTCTCCAGAACTCTGGGAAGGACCATCACACCTTCTGTGGAGAGGTGGAGCAACCACAAGCCAGAAGTGCCGAGGCTCTCTCCTCTATTTAAGCTCCTCTCGCCCTCCCATCCATCCACGCCACGTGAACGAACAGGGCTGTGTGAATTACTCAGGGCTTTTTCAGCCACTAAGGATCCAGAGCAGTGTTGGGAGCAGAGTTCTGGAGCTGCAGACCCTGCCCTGCACAGCCCCGTGTGTGGCATAGCCGTGCCTGTGCTCCAGCACCCATGGCAGCCCCACGGCCAGAACGCGGCCAGTGCTGAGCATCCCTGAGACCCAGCAGCACCCACTGGAGCCCCTCTGCCGCACCGGGAGCTGCCGAGCCGGCCCCCTCCTGTCTGCCTGCAGGGCGGGATCTCTGCGGGCTGCAGCAGCAGCTGCGGGCTTTTACAAACGTGTCTAAACTGCTTTTGCCTTCTGCTGCCCCGTGCACTGAGCAGAGCGTTAGTAGATGTCAAAGTACTGAACTAAAGGGGATGAGTCGCTGTGCCTGACGAGTGGGGAGGGAGAGGTACTGCATCCTAGCCTGGAGCTGGGCACAGAACCCTGTATTCTCTGTAACTCCCACGGCCGCATCCTCTGCCGGGAGCCGGGGCAGGGCAATGCCACCCCCTGCAGCCGTGTGCCCCTCCGGGAGAGCGCGGGGCATCCCTCCCGCCCGGCCAGCCCAGGAACACTCACGTCTCCAGCGGGATCCTCGTCTGTGCCCTGGCACAGGGCGGGAGGCACAGCAGCCACAGCATCGCCATCCACGGCCCGGGGCGGGGCCGCATCCTGCGGGCACTGGCCATCAGCACGGGCTGCCGGCGCC
>VXBR01003483.1:123474-145746 GCA_013400215.1 Cisticola juncidis
GGCAGCGGCCGCGGCAGGACAGCTCCTCGCCTGCAGCGCTCCGTAATCCCCTGCCAGCCCTTAATCCCCTCGGCAAGCAGCAGCAGCCCAGATTTAGGGAAGTGGAGTGGGATGAAATCACCCGGGATTACTCTGATTTCTGAGGACGGGTCTCGGCCTCTCCGGCCGTGCCTGCTGTGAGNGACTGAGGAGACTGAGGAGACTGAGACTGAGGGGACTGAGGGGGGCTGAGGCATCCTATGCACGGGGATGATGAGGCCGGGCAGAGCCTTGGCAGCCTCCAGGACAGCTCTGAGGCAATGCCAAGGCAATCTCCCTCCAGGCCATGCCTGTGGGTGTCTGGCCAGGGGAGAGCAGGGAAAACGAGCAGGGAAAAGCAAAAATGACATGAAAGAAAGAACTCTGACAGTTTGAGCTGATGGCCTCCTAATGTGGGTGATTATTTATTAATGGGCAGACCTCCCTGTTTGGCCAACATTCACTTGAGATTGCCATCCCTGGCCTGTGTCTGGAGAGCAATGAATCAAAGCAGCCCGGCTGCTGAGCCTGGTGAGGAGCAGGAGGCACACCCGGGTGGGGGACACACGGTGGAAGCTCATTATCATCACGAGGAGTATGAATTATAAATAACCACAGACAGGGCAGCAGAAAGAGCATAAATTACCACAGCAACCTGTTGAGCAGCTTGGTTCTGTGGCTGTGAATTATCCATTTATTACAGTACCTTCCAATCATCCTTTGCACATTTACAAATGGCTTGTTTAAAGTAAAACACAACGTAAATTGCAAGGGTTTTATGTGAAATGTGAAGCCATACTGGATTATTAGGTTTCTCTAAGGACATGGAGGGGCAAACTGGCTGTCAAAGCACTGAAATAAAATCAAGGCCCATAGGATAGATGGCAACTGTAGAGAAAATTACCTGTAACCCAGCCCAAACCAGCACAGATGCACTTCAAATGGGATAACAGAAGTGACAGAGGAAATACTGAAAAGGGAATAAAACCAGGAAACACTGAATAGAGATTAAATTGTATGATGAAGAGGCTGAAAGCCTGTGGTAAGGAATTAAGTAATTCCAGGAATAACTCACCTCAGGATAGGATGGTTTTGTCATTTATTACAATATTTACTCTAGACTGAATGTCTTTTTGAAAGTTACAACCTTCTTCAAGCAGAAGCTGTGGGCCTGGAGGGTATAAATTTCACTAATGTTTTTAAGTCTGTGCAAAGGATTACGTGGGAAAGTCGAAATGGTTCTTTCTGGCCTTAAAATGTACAAAAAAAATCATTTTCTACACAACAAACCCTCAAGAGCCAGTGCCTTCAGCACAGCACTGGCTGCTCAGCAGCTGCCTGAGCCAGCTTTGGAAGGCAGAGCAGCTCTGGGCCTGTGGAATTCACCTCTCAAATGGCCAAAATGTGCTGCCTCCTCCTGCCCCTCCACGGGAAAAGTGAGAAAATTGCTCTGAGAGGAGCTGGGAGGAGTGACAGGGAAGGCTTTGTCTGTCTCTGCTCACCAGGATTAGAGCTGAGGGGTGGCATCCAGGGTGACATCCAGGGTGGCTTCCAGGGTGACAGGCTTCCCCGTCTGCATACTCGAGAGAACAGAGGATAAAAATTCACATTGTGGAAAAAAAAAATCTGAAATGAGATCTGAAGGCAGGAGCATCAACAGTTTAGATGACATTTTCTCTGCACTTTGCAGGGAGCTGTGTAAATTATTATTGTGAGAGGGTTTTGCAGGATTCTTTGGTAACCCTGTGTGCTGTTTGCAGCTGGGACCCAGGTTAATCCAGGTGGGTTCTGGCAAAGGTCTGTGCTTGGTAACCCTGAAACATCAACAGAGAAGGCAATGAGACAGCAGCACGCTGAACTGGGAGATCCAAATCCCTTTATTTGGATTTATCTCATTTACTGGGTACATCTCACTTAACCCCTTAACGATCTGAAATTGCAGGGAAGTAAGATTGGAAGATTAAATGAAAATAGCACAGAAAACTGAAAACCCCAGGTGCCTGGAGGGGCCTTAATGGGATTAGTGTGCCTCCAGTTGTCTCTGCAAAGCTCAGCCTGCACAGTGTGTGAGCACAGTTGGAGCAAGGGGAAAAGGAAAAGGAAATCTGGGAGAAAGAATGAAAGCAAATAAGTAACAAAGAGTGAGAACTTAAGGATGCAGGAGATATGAGGGGAGCAAGTGCAGCAGTTTAGAGCTACACTTGCAAAACCATGAGGCAATAAAAAATACCAGTGGGATTTTGTGCCCTAAACACAGGCAGGGGAGATTTACCTCCTCTGTTTGTTCTGGTTTGACTAAAAGAGTTTGGATTATCATGTTATGGGATGATACTGGCAACTGTTATGGCCAGGAAAAGAACAAATATCTCCAAAAGACTGGTTAGGAAGTGCAGTCTCTGTGGGACACAGAGCAGGGGAATGTGTGTGGAACAAGTCTGGTGGGAATAAACTCTGTGACCTTGTTCCCAGCATGTGCATCGATCTGAGATCCTGACATTGTGCCCCTCATAGCTCTTGACAGGGCAGCTTCAGTGAGAGTCTGGGCACAAAACCCTTCCTACCCTGCTCCTACTCTGCTAATGACTCTGTTAGAGCTGGTGTCCTGTGAGGGGCTGTGGGGATGGAGCCTCTGCCCTGTGTGGCAGGAGTGACCATTCCCAGGGTGTGGAGAGCAGGCAGGGCTCTGCCAGCACCACAGGACCTGACCTGCCTGTCCCCCTGTGCCAGGGGAGGGATCCTTGCCAGGGGCAGCCATGGAAAGGAGCTTTTAGTCCTGGTTTGACTGGAGCAGATCTCTTTTGCTCAGTGTCAGTGCTGTGGAAAGCTGGCACGGTGAGTTTGGGGTGCCCTACCTGCCCTGCAGACAGGCATCCCCCCCTGCCTCCCTTCAGCTGGCCTCAGGAGCAGGGAAAAGCAGGGAATGCAGGGCCAGGGATCAGCAGGATGGCTTGGAGCACACGTGGGCTCTGTGCATTTCTGCCTGCAGACCCTCATCTGCCAGCCACATGCATCTGCAGCTCACAGGAGCAGCCACATAGGTGTCACATTAATTAATGCCTTGGGCTGCTTACTTTGCCTTTTTTCCTTTTTATTTTTTTCCCACAGCTCTGCTCTAAATTTAGACTTGTTTAAATACTCCAAGATGAAATGAGCATTTTTTTTAAATTTGTTTTTGCTAGCAGCATTTTAAACCCCCATCAGACACAGTGTTCTGAGCAGCAGGAAATTCAGGGCACAGAGGGAGACACCAAGGGAGAGCAGAATGCACAGGAAACAAAGAGCACTGGAGCATCTTCCCACCACCTCTGAAGCCGTGGCAAGAAAAAGAAGAATAAATTAAAAAAAGAAAAAAGAAAGAAAAGGAAAAGTAAATGAAAGCAGATGCTCTATTTGAGGAGAACTGTGAGCAGAAAGCAGCTTTCCTGTTGCTGCCACAAAAGCACCCAGAGTGAAAGTCAACTTTATCCTTCTGTCTCCACTATCAAAGAGTTAAATGTAATCTTTTACATTGCAAGGCCACCTGAAGGAACTTGATTAAGAGAAAGGGAAATCCCATTTTAAAATAGATTAAAGCTTTTTGTGATAAGCTGGCTGCACCAGAACAGCTTTCTTGGGGAGGAGGCTCTGCTTTGGGGAGCTGTTGGCACTTTTTAAAAGAGACAGGACCACTCCAAGGCATTTCAGAGCATTATTTACTGTCACAGTCTCACCATATGCCCAAAGTCCCTGTCAGTGGTTACAAGATCACAGGTTCCAAGGTCTTTTAAAGGTTCATTAGCCAATAAACTACTGCCACAAAGAATGTTTTTACTTTCACACCAAGCCCTAATTAATTTGTTTTATATGGCTCTGCTGCAGTGCAGACTCTCCTGACCAATCATCTGATGACACACAAACTTAGAGTACACCTTAAAACTTCTTATTATCTTTACAACAACTTCTATATCTTAAACTCTAGAACTTTCCATTACTTAGCTTAGTGTATTTCTATCTAAACTACAAACTCACATTTTTACTTATAGTCTCTAAACTCAGAAGCCTTTTCCAAGGTCTCAGGTTGAACCCTGTTCTTTTTTTTTTTGTATTTGGGCCTGCATGCACAAGATCTTGAGAATTTTCTGGGCCTGGAATTCCCACAGGGAATTGAATTGAGGGAACTGAATAAAAGCTGCATGACCCTGTGTGGGGAGCAGGCTGCAGTCCCTCCTGCCTGTGCCCAGTGCCAGTGAGCACCCAGGGCTCTGCAAGGTTATCAGGACAGAGGTATTGGGGCCAAATTAAACTTGTTCCAGTCTGGCAGGGCTACAGAGAAGGAGTGTCCCTCCTCCATCTGTGCCAGGGTCAGCAGTGGGGAGGGCACAGGGATGAGTTGTTGGTCTGTGTGATCTGATGTTGCTGGTTCACCTGGCTCAGCTCCTGAGGAGGATTTACTGGGTTATGGCTGTAGGGGGTTCTGGAAATACAGCAATTCTCTGAGCTCCTGCAACAAAGCAGCAAAGCCCTCTGCTTCCCTGCCCTTTCCTGATGGATTTGGGAACCTCTGTCATTTACCAGGGAGGTTTTCTGTGTTCCCTGGCCACAGGGGTGGGTTTGGAGGCACTGGGCCTGGGTTCAGCACTCTGCAGCCTCTCTGCAGGGATCAGGGCATCAAACATCTGCCTGTCAGGAAGGATGGCATCATCTGAGCTGGGCACCAGCACTGCCTCTCCAGGCTCTGCATCTGTGCCTCACACAGCTCTCCTGCCTGTCCTTGCTGATGCCTTGGGAGGGCTGAGCTGAACAGGGACTGGACAGAGCCAGAGAATAAAGCAGGGATTTATGGAAAGGCCTCTAGGATACACCTTGGGCAGGACAGGGCCTGGCCAGGGCTGCACCCAAGGTGGATACAAAATGGTCACAAAATGGACTCAAAATGGTCACAAAATGGACACAAAGTGGACTCAAAATGGACTCAAAATGGACTCAAAATGGTCACAAAATGGCTGACCGGTCATGAGGTCTCACACTTTG
Source organism: Cisticola juncidis (assembly GCA_013400215.1). Taxonomy (NCBI): domain Eukaryota; kingdom Metazoa; phylum Chordata; class Aves; order Passeriformes; family Cisticolidae; genus Cisticola; species Cisticola juncidis. Next base: position 128,503 of record VXBR01003483.1, read on the forward strand.
ATCAGTTTTGGTCCATTTGCACTTTGGGGTTGAATTGTCCAATTGCAGCTCCAGGCTGTGAGGTCCCATCCTTCTTGTTCCTCCCTCCAGCCCCCCTTGTTTGTGCTTTTGGCTGAAAGTTATCCTTGGTGTGCAGCAGGAAAAGGATTTGTTTTGTGTCCGTGCTGTGTGCAGAGCTGAGTGACCCTGACTGTGAGCTCAGAGCTGCACCCTGGGCAGCACAGAGTCTGAAAATATGAAAGATAAAACTCAAGGCATCATTTCCCCCTTCAGAGGCATAAATAAAGGGCAAGGTCTGGGCAGAAACTTTTTTTTTCATCTTTCAAACGTCAAAAATCTTTGAATCTTTCCTGTTAATTTTGTTGCCAATACTGAGTGTTCAGGCAAGGCCTGTTGTAGAAATGTGCATCAGAATTTCTGGAATAGTCACAACTCAATTAAAAAAATCTGAAAAGTCTTAATATTTTTGTTTCCCTGTTCCTTTTGATTTCACAGAAGGCAGCAGCTTTGCCAAAATTCTAGGTCACAAATGATAACGTTTCATGTTTTTCTCCTTTGAAAATGAGACTACTTTTCCCCCCACAAAAATCAGAGGCGATCGGTTTCCGTGTGATTAAAGATAAAAGCTGGGCTTTGGATACAGTTTACCACACACTGATGTAGGTGTAGATAAAAACAGTCCATTCTGTCATGAATATTAATGAAAACATGTTTTGTGATTTTAGGCAAGCATCAATTGTTATTAAAACCCCCTGACAGTTCTGAAGAGGAGAAGGAGGTGGGGGAAGGCTCTGCAGAAGGCTTTCCACGTCCAAGGGACACTGTTGTGTTCTGCTGTGAAATTACCTGTGCTGGGTGTGAGAGGGGCTTCCCTGAGCCTGGCTCTGGGTGGGCTGGCAGGGAGTGCTGCCCACCCATCCAGGCAGGCACTGCTCCTGTTAAACCAGTGCTCCTGTTAAACCAGAGCTCCTGTTAAACCAGTGCCCCTGATAAACCAGTGCCCCTCATCAACCAGTGCCCCTGATAAACCAGTGCTCCTGTTAAACCAGTGCCCCTGATAAACCAGTGCTCCTCATAAACCAGTGCTCCTGATAAACCAGTGCTCCTGTTAAACCACTGCTCCTGATAAACCAGTGCTCCTGATATCACACCCTTCTATTCAAACCCCACACCCACAATCCCAGTGCTGTCACTCAATTTTGGGAGCCTTCTCCACAGCCCCAGGTCAATGCAGGGTTTGCTGGGGTTCAGTGCCTGTCAGCACAGAAAGTCTGGAATTCTCAGTGCCCAAGGTTCCAGCAGTCTGGGTTTAGGGTGATGGACCAATGCCCCCCGTGCTGGGTGAGGTCTGTCCAGCCCCAGCCATCCCCTCCTGTCAGGGGTGCTGGCTAAGGGGGCTGCCAGCCCCCAGGAAAGAGGGGTTCCAAGGATTCAGCCTGGCCTGGGCACAGATGTCATGAGAGAAAATAATCTCACCCTTTCTGCTGGGACGTGCAGCAGTGTGCAGAGCACATGTCAGGAGCAATCAGTTTCTGTCAGGCTGGCTCCTTCTGCTCCCCCTGCTGCTGTCAGCATCTGGGCAGCACACGGGACAGGCAGGAGAGAGGGGGAGAGCTCAGCAGGCCTGGCTCAGGGACAGGGCAGTCTGCAGCACTCTGGGGACACAGCCCAGAACTGAGACAAAAAGGGAATGTGGGATTGCAGGAGGGATAGAGAAATATTTTTAATGTACATAAAATTTAAATATGAAATTCTAACAGAGTAAATATTCCTGAATTTTATGTTGTAAAAAGGCAATTTCCATCCCAGCTTGTGATGTCTGTCTCAAATCCTCTTCCCCTTCCAAAGCTGCCCTCCAGCTCCTGCCCTCTCCTTACTGCAGCTCTGAGGGTGGAGTTTACATCTTTCCCAGCCAGAGGCTCCTGAAGTTTCACACAGAAGCCAAACAGCTGTGCCCTGAGGGATTCCTTCCCAGGAAATCTGATGTGCATAAAGCAGGCAGAGCAGCACTGAAATCTCATTAGTGATGGCTGCTTGCTGCAGCTCTGACCTTGGCTGAATTCCTCCCAGTGATGCTGGAGTTATTGGTGTTCTCAGTTTGGAGTGATTCCCTTCTGCAAGGGCAGCTTTGAAGCACAGATCTGCCCTGCTCCCCAGCCAGCACAGAGGGCCAGAGACACAGCACTCCTCACCCTCCTCATCCTCCTCCTCCCCCCTGGGGATGGGAGCTAACTGTGCCCAGGATTCCACAACTCCCTTCCTGGGCCACCTTCAAGCTGTGCCGTGCTGCTGTCACAGCCCTTGGTTACTGGTCAGCTTTGTCCCATCCTTGAAGTGCCCATAATTTTCTGTTTGCCTTCCAGGGGTTTTCCCAGAGCTCTGCTGGTATTTTTTCCCCATATCTGTCTTCACCAGCACCTGTTTTTTCTCATCTACCCAGGCAGAAACAGCCACTGAAATGTTATTTTCCAGAGCTTCCCTGTGAGGATGGTCTGCAGCAGCAGAGGGCCGGCTGGTGCTCTTCCCCACCCCACAAACCTCTGCTGAGGTGATCAGGAAAGGAAGGAACTCTCTGCTTTCACAGTCCCCCCAGAATGCTGGAGGAGCCCAGCAGAATCCCAAATTCCCCAGCATGCTGCTCATACTCAGGAAAAAAGATTAAAAAGAAATAACACATCTAGGATGGAACAAGTGGAAGCAGAGAGAGTTGGTGTGACTGGAACAGCTCCTGAGAACTGATTGCTGAGGAGGGAAATCCAACGGGTTAAAATGGCCACAGAGCCCCTTTCCTGCCTGTTGGCAGGGAAGACCCCAATCAGCTGGATTCAGCCCACTGCTGAGCTGCTTAACCAAGGAGAAAATTCCCATTAGCTCCAGAAAACAGCCAGTTGTGCCTGGGGCAGCTCAGGCCAGGAAGGTGCAGGACAAACACAGAGAGCACAGAGGGAGCTTGGCCTGTGGACAGGGCTTGTGTGAGATCAGGGAGGGATCCTGTGCCCAGCAGTCAGGAGGGTGTTCTGCCACCCACAGGGGGCTGTTTCCAGCACTGCTGTTCCCTGGCACAGGAAGATTTGGGGGCCAAGGGCAGAATCAGACCTCAGGGGCTCAGCAGCCCACCCAGTTCTGGCAAACTCATGTTTGTGGGCAAGGAGCCAACATGGGAGGGTTTGCCTTTCCCTTTCCCAGTGAAAATGGACTTTTTGGAATTCTGGTCTCTTCTGAAACGACAGAAGCAATTGCTCACCTCTGGACAGACCATCAAAACCTCTTTAAGAGTCCCATTAAGCTGCTGCAGTCATCAGGCAGGAGAAAAACATTTCTAAGGAAGAAGCACAACAACAGCTTTGACAGCAGCAGGCCGCAAATCTCATCAGAGCCCTGAGCAGAGAGCGAGGGAAGGGCAGAGCTAATGGCACAGGAAGGATAATGGGAATTCTGCCCCAACTGCCCTCCTCAGTGGCATCTCTGTCACAGCTGCAGAGAGCCAGTTTATTATTATTTGGGAGCAACGATGATTTGTTTTTTAGTCAGTACAAGAGCTGCACATGAACACGCCCCGGCTGCTGTGCCCACTCCTGCTGGCTGTGCCCATTTTCCCAGCCTGCAGCAGCTCAGGGCACGCCAGGCTGCCAGGGCCAGCCTCTGGGATGGTGCAGGGCAGAGGGGAAGGGATTCCTGCCAAGGGAAAGGAGCAGGAGAGCAGGAATCCTGCATTTGTCAGCACTGACTGCTGGTTGCTAGGCTGCTGCTGTTGTCTGTCTGCTCCTTGCTTTTCCTGGTTTTCACTGCCTACACAACGTGCTGATCTCTTGTGAGGGGCTTCATGTGGGAAACAGCTGAGGTGTTTCTCAGCTGGCTGCAAACAAAACTGAAGCATTGGGAGGGGAGTGAAGCCCCAGAGGTGTGACTGAGCATCAGTCTCTGCCTCCTCACTTCTGCTGGGACCCCCACACCCATTATGGAACCACTCTTCATGTCCAAGTGGGACAATATTTCCTTCTCTCTCCTTTGGAAGGGCAATGTGTACAAAAAGCACTTCCAGCACTATCCACCTCTATCCACTTCTATTTATGTAAATGCAGTTGTGGAACAACGTTGAAGATTAAAATATAAAAATATATGTAAGAAAAAATATAAGTAAGAAATAGAAATATATGCAAGAAAGAGAAACCCTTTAAAATCATGTAAGAGTTCTCATCCAAAGATGTTTCAGGGGATTATGAAATTATCACTTCCAGAAAAGGAGCAGAGCACTTTAGGTTAATACCCAAGGAGTGTTTGTGCCCCTCTGTTCTGTGTGTGAACCTGTCCATGTTCCCTCCCCACCCTCAGTGCCATTAAACAGGTTTTTATGGTGTGACAGGAGGAGCCCCACTTCCATCTTCCTGTCACCTCCCAAGCTGGTATTTCATCTCTGAGCTATCCCCAGCTCACAGCCTGGTTTCTTCCAGGTGTGCACAGCACACACGAGGACTTGTCCTCATCCCAGTGCTTATTTCCTGCTTGTTTCAGTAGGTTTTTTTCAGCTACACATTAAAAAAGCAGTGGGGTTCCTGCATGCCATGCTGGGCAGATTTATATCTGAGCATTCAGATTTGTATCTGAGTTCTGGTTTGAGGGTACAATGTCCATTAAATGAACAACCCCCAGTGTGGAGGGCAGGCTCAGCCACCTCTGCTGCCCTCTGGGCAGAGGCAGGGCTGCCCCTGGTGCCAGTGCAGGGTGCTGGGGCTGGGGGAGGTGTGTGCCCAGCTAACTTTAGCCCAGACACTCTAATCCTCCAGGATAAACTGGGTCTGTGCTGAGCTGCCCTGCCAGGACCCAGCTTCCCTCCTGGGATCAGGGATCACGGGCAGCCTGTGGGAGGGACCTGCCAACACCCCGGGGCTGCCAGGGCCACCCAGGGCAGGGCTGGGACAAGGTCACCTTCAGGTCTGCGTGGATTTTACAGGTGTGGCTGCCTCCCCATGGGCAGGGCCTTTGGGTGCCAGTGTCCCCATGGGCAGAGCCTTTGGGTGCCAGTCTGCTCAGAGGCAGAGCCTTTGGGTGCCAGTCAAGAGGCAGAGCCTGTGCCAGTGTCCCCAGCCCCTCAGATCACGCAGGGCAGAGCTGCAGCTCCTGCCCCCTGTGCTCTCCCCATCCCTGCCCTGCTCCCCTCTGAGCCCCACACCAACCCCAACCCTGGCACGCCGAGTTAATTCTGCCCCAAGACATTTCACCATTGAGCCCTCTTAAAATGAAAAAAAAGGAGAAAAAATAAGAGAAAAGGCAGAAGAGGCTGGTGTGGGAGCAGGGATGAGCAGCCAGGAGTGGTGGCTGGGATGTTCTTCCTCTTCAGCAGCAGAGCCAGCTCAGAGTGTCTCTAAAGCCACAACCTTTGTTTGCTCAGTGTCCTGCAGAACCCAAATTTCCACTTGCAGCCTGTGTGAGCCAATTCTGCTCCAGAATTCCCCACTGAGCTTGCACAGATTTACATCTAAAGGCCAGAGCAAGCTTGTTAAGAGATATTCACAGAGTTTGGAAAAGTCAAGGGCTTGTAAGAGTCTCTTAAAAAGTCATCAGAATTAGCAGCAAAGTTTACTGTAGGCTGGCTGAGGATTGAATTTTTAGTGCATTATTCATCTCCAGGAGTGGAATTTTGCCTTTCTCTAAGTTTTGTGGACCCCTCTGGGTAAAGCTGCCTTCTTAAAACTTTTTTTTTTATTGGAGCTTCCAATGCTTACTGAAAAATGTCTTTTAATTTTGCCTTTCCCTCAGCAAAGACTTCCAAGTTTGCTAAAATATTGAACTCTGATTTTACTGTCCTGAAGGGACACTGGTATCTCTGCTACCCACGGCTTTTATGACTGAAGTTCAAAACTGAACCCGTTCTGAACAGGCTGCCAGAGGAGGTGGAGCATCCATCCTGCCTCTTCAGCTGGAAAATTTTATTTTGCTGCACCATTTTAATTATCCCCATTGCAGCTACAACAAGCAGGAGCAACAGAGAGCTAATGAATAAAAAAAATCGAATTAAGGAGTGGAATTTTCTGTGAGAAAATATTTGGATGCCTTCACTGAGTATTGTGGATTTTTATAATGGACAAAGACAGAAATGATGCTTCAATATTTCACTGACTTTTAACTCCTTGTCTTCTCACTCTGGTTCAATAGGTGTGGAGATTTTTAGGCAAGTGGAAATTTTTAAGCAGAACTACACTGAAAACTAATATCAGCTCAAGGCTGAGAATGGGATTAATGCATAAAGCATTGCTGCAACCGTTCTGGAATTCTTGCTGCTCCCAAATGTACAGGTTATTTAATTCTACTGGAAGAAAAAATAAAAAAAACTAAACCACAACTCAAAATGAGCAGTATCACAAGAAGTACACAAACTACAGTTTTCATAAGCACCGAGAGTAAACAGATGTTGTAAAAAATTAGGCCTTCAATTTCTGTAAATTTCTCTGACAAGTAATAAATAAGAATGTTTTTAAAACTTCCACTTGCCTTTTTGTAAATAAAATACTTGCCCTGTAACTAGAAAATCTATGATCAAGACAACTTGAGATGATTAAGGATTATTTTTACTCACCAGTTACAGAAGTTCTGCATGTCAAATGAGGTCTAAGCTAAAACTGATGTCCTATCATCTTTAAATTGCACTCTCAGATAATCCAACATCACAGACACCCCTTGTGCACGTATTTAGTTTCAAACTCTTTTCTGTAGATTGCAGTTTCTTCCACGCCAGTTCATTCTGAAATAATACAAATTAACTCAGTAGAATTCCATCAATTATAAAGGCTGCATAAATTATGAAGGCTACAGGATTAGAATTTGCTGTCTTTAAAGTCTGCTTTTCCTGGTTATCTGCTCAATACATTGATTTCACTGAATCTGCAAGAATCCTGCAGTAACAAAATGCAACCAGAGTGGGACCTGCTGCCTACCAGTTACTGCAGGGAAACTCCAGCAGTTCCTTGGGGTTATTTGCTTCTGTGAGTAAAGAAAGGAGCTCTTAATTTGTTGTTTTTTGGTTTTTTTTTTTTTTTCTTATGTATTTAGAGCCTTTCCCAAGAAATGGGAGCCAATTCCCCCTGCCCTTGCAGGGCCAGGGGAACTGTTTGAGTCATTACAACTCTGCTCATGGAAAGCTGCAGCCAAACTGGCTCTGAAGAGCTCTCACAGAGGCTCTGGGTGGTGCCTACACCAATTCCCACAGCAGAGGACTGGATCATCCTTCAGGGATTACAGCTTGGGTTCTCTGTGCCCACAGGAGAAATCCTCAGCAACAACTGGCATCCCTCAACTGCACTAAACTGGCACTTCAGCAGCAGATGCTATTAAAAATAGATATAAAATTGCCTTCAATCATTTATTCTAGAAGATTTAAAGCCTCATGTGCCTTCTGCCAAGTGTAAAGACATTTTAGAGTCATACAAACTAAATATACAGCCCATGGTGCAATAAAATGAAATCAGCACATAGTAGGGATTACCCATTTTTTATTTTCTTTACAAATGCATCAATGAAATCACTGTGCTCCAGGAACACGCTTAAAAAAAATACAACAGAGAGCATTTCCCTTAACAAATTTTCACATTGGTTATAATTATGCAGATTTGGACCTGGCATAATAGAAACACGAGTCCAGTGTCAGTCCAGAGCTCTGTGACAGCAAATACATTCACAAACCCCGCCCAATTCCTCCAACTGCAGAATCCCACTGCTACATCTAGCTAAAAATATTCCTGTCAAAATAGAAAAAAAATTCCTACAAAAATCTTGAGGGAAGTCATGACACTTCTAAATCGCCTTGCAGACAGCCAAGCACGATGCTCAGCCTTCCCAAAGCTCCGTCCCAAGGTTTCAGAGGAGTTCCATGTCCCAAAAATAATCCAACATTGCCACCGTGTGGCAGGGACGGCTCGGGAACACCCGGGACAAACACCCCGGCAATGAGAGAAAAAGGGAACGGGATCCTGAGAACTGAGTCCTTCTGCCGGGAAACCACCTCTAGGTACGGACCAGGACAAGGAAAATAACTTAAAATATTCTGGGATCAATTCTTCAGCGTCCTGACGCTCCCCTCGCTAAAGGCACAATCCATTTCTGCTCACTTGTTTTCTCATACAGCAGGTGTTTGCCAACAAGGAAAATCTAAGTGTATGCAAAATTAATTTCTTCAAATGTACTCATATTTGAAAATGTCAAACTCTCCTTCCTGGGGTTCAGGAAGCCACAGAAATTGATGTAAAAGTTGATCTCTCACACAGACTTTTTCATTGCTGCCTTCCTCACGCTGAAGAGATATGCTTCATAAATGATGTTTAGGAAGTTGTCATCATTCTGAAAAACAGAGCAGGTAACTGTTAGCAGGATAACTGCAGCAAACAGATTAGAGGGTTATTCCACTTTATGGACAAGATACTTTTCAAGTGCCTTTTTTAAAGAAGAGAACAATAGCAAAGCCCTTCCTTCACTGAAGATGTTTTATTTCCCATGCCTGTACCTCAGTAAGGAGCAATGAATACACAGGATTTCTAAACTCACAGTGCCTTTAATTGAGCCCAGTATTGCTGCATAATAACTCAGTGCCAATACTGAAGTTACAGCCCTGCAATTTCCCTTCTTTGCCCTCATTTCTCTCTGGACTCCTTGAGTTGTGTCCTCTGCCAGGTCAGTGATAATCCCACGTGTGTGTGAAGGAATAATGAAGAATAATGAATCCCTCTGGATTGTGATCCTAACACTCAAATCCTACCTGGGCACATCCTTGCATCTTGTTTAGCCCTTTTAGGCTTAGTGCTCCTAAGGGAAGCTGCTCCTCTGGCTTTGATGCTTTAACTTTTTCCTTCTGAAGAACATTTTGCAGGAATGAGTCAGCCCACATTCAGAAAGAATGTTATAAGTAGCTCACATAAACATATGAGGATAATTACAATCAAGATAATGTTTAAGGAAAATTAGGCACATCCAAGATTGTAGTTTTATATAATGGAAAATTGACAGCTAACAAATTGGCTGTGAATAATTTCCAGGTAACTCAGTTAATCCTAACTACCACCAAGAATAGCAAGGTTAAATATGTATTTTACAAGCACAAAGTTACAGAGGGTAAACCCCAATCTTCCTTGATTAGTTTCCTCTTTAACTTCATTATGGCTTTAATAGTATCCAGACACTCAAAGTATATAAAGACAAGATAATGTGATTTTTTAAATCTCAAAATAAAAATACAGGGGAAAATGAGAAAGCCCTCCAGCTTGCTACAGATACTATTACTTTTCTGAATTTACAACTTAAATAACATTTTAAGTAACTTACAATAATGACTTTTAATTTTATTCCAAAGCCATACAGGCACCTAATTTTGACCTACAAACTGGATGTGTTTCTCTGCTCCTTGTGTTCTGCAGCCAAGTCTTCAGTTATGTAGTCTCTCCTCAACTTCTGCTCTTCAGCTATTACTCACACAGCAAGTTAAGGAAAATAAATTCATAGTAATGCATCATGCCAGAGCAGTAAACAATCATCTCATACATAACATTGTTAATGCTTTGTCACTATTAAACCTGAAAAACTGCAGCAAAGGGAATTTTATTCACTGAATTTTGTTCAGTGTAATCCTCCAGTTCAAATGCTAAACTGAATTAACACACATTCATGTTATCTAGCCCATATTTGAAAGTTGCTCACACTCACCCTGCAATTTTAATCTCCCATCTGAATTCCTCTTACTGCTTACACACATCTCTGAAATATTTGGCAGCTGGGATAATCACCCATTATTTATCCTCAGCTAAAAATACACTGGATGTGTCTCTGGCTCACAGGCTGACCTTACAAAGCTTTCAGCCATTTGCTCTTTTCCCCCACATTTATCTCCTCTGCTGAACCCCAAACCAGAAGCATTTCTCACAGTGTGGCTGGGCCAGCAGTGCAAGGGGAGCTGTTGCATCCCTGGCACGAGCAGCCCAGCTTGCACACACATTTAATGATTTAATTTCCCTTCGGGCAGGCACAGCCCCCGCGGTGCCTGTGCCCAAACGGGGTCTGAGGGGAGTGGAGACCCTGCCCGTACCTGGATGAGGTGCAGGAGCGTCTCCTGCAGCTGCAGCTTGGAGATGCAGGGGCTGCTGGGCAGGGCTGGCTCTGGGGCTGGCAGGGGCAGCAGCAGGCTGGCAGGGCTGGCAGCAGGCTCGGGGTTGGGCGCTGCCCTGCGCCCGCTCTCGGCGCCTTTGGGGACGGGCGAGGGCTGGGTGAACACCATGGGGGACATCAGCAGCGTGGGGCTGACGGTGGCAGGGAGGCGCTGAGGGGACATCACCTGCAAAAACAGGCACAACTCTGAGCTGGCTGCTGGGGCTGCAGCAGGGCAGGTGCTGGGAGATGCAGAGATGCAGCGGGCACGGGCTGCTGGGCAGCGGTGCTGGGAGGTGAAACTCCAGCTCAGCACCACCTCCAGGACCTGTTCCAGGTTAAAAGGGCTCCCATCCAACCTGGGATTGCAGAGATGGATTCAAGAGTGATAAATCTGACAGGCAAATGATCCTAGAACAGGAGATTTGTTACAATGCTGTTAAATCTCAGCACTCACAAAATGCAGCTGTGCAGCCTTCCACACACGGACAGCCAGTCAGGAAGCTGAATCTTTGAGAACATGAGACATGCAAATATCACTGTTAAAGACTAACCCCTGGACCCAGTACTAGAAAGCATTTTCCAATGTAACTTTCAAATTACTACATAAATATATATATGTGTGTGTTTTACCTTCTCATTTTACTTAAGGAGAGAGAAAACAAAACCACACATTCAGTGATTTTAGCTAGAGATCCACAGTGAGCTCATGGCACTGCCAGAAACTGAACAGATTCACAACCAGCACACTTGAGAAAATCAAAAAAGCCCTCAAAGAGAGCCTTGATGCTGCAGCAGTTCCCTCAGCATCCTTAACAAACCTGCACATTGCCAAATAATTTTCACCTTCAAATTTTGCAGTGAATCTTGGAACTCTAAAACATGCAGGATTAGCAAATACCATCAGGTGTAATATACAACATAAAGAATTCACTCAGCTTGCAGACATCACATCTCTCCAGGTAATTCCAGTAATAAATTAATCCTAATCAGTCATCTTCTTGCTATTCAGGTATCCAATCTTTTTAAAGAGCATGCATAGGAATTGATCCAAGCTCACCAGAGCTCCTCCCTTTTGGAGTGGAGCATGATTTATTGCTACCACATTAAGGTGAAAGGCTGCTCAATCACCTCACTCTGTCCTGAATTACATTGCAATTTTGAAGAAAAATTAAGGTTAAGAAAATGGAACTGAGGTTGATCTCCTAGGTATGCAAAACCACAGAAATTAGCATTACAGAACAGTCACATTTTTGTAGCTTGTCTTTCTCCTAGTTGTGATTGTTCTACCCAAGACATTTCTGAACAATGTTTGTGAGAACATGATACAAAGAGAAGTAGGAACAAAGAGGACTGAGATTTCATGCTGTTTTATGGAAAAGTTAAGGTAGCAGAAAGACAAGGGGTCAGGAAAGAAAGCATGCAATATACACCTAATGCAAAAATCTCTCATTTTCCCCAATATTTACCCAGTTAAGTAAATATTGTGTCTGTTTGTCAAGTGCAGAGTACTACAAAACTCTTGACTACAGCTTTCTTCCAGCCCCACATGTAATCAAAACTGCAATCACCAGTCTGGGTTCCAATCCTCTGAGCAGAAGTGTTACAAACTGACTGAAGCTTTGCACACCTATGCTTGAAAAACAACATTAACTTTAGAATAAAACCAGTGCGAGTCCAGAGTGACATCCCTGTGTGGAGTGAGACCTTCAGACTCTGCACAGATCTCCTTGGTGGAACACCAAGTACCCCCAGATACCCTCCCACTGCTTCTGCAGTGACTTTTTAATTCACCTCCAGCAAAACTGGCAGGGTTTGTTTAAACAAGATGATTCCTCCTAAAGTGATTTCAAGAATGCATACACAAAACTGCTCTGCAAGGGCAGAAACCTCCTGCAAAGGGAAGGTTGGGAGCAGCTGGAGCAGATGAAGTGTCCCACTGACACAGCTGAATCTGCAGCAGGCTGGCAGCCCCAGGTAACACAGCCTTCAAAATCAAAGTCAAATTTTTCTCATTTGCCCAAGGCAAACAAAAAACTCTGAGACAAACTGTGCCCTTAAATACACAGCTCCTCCTGACAAACACATGTTGTGGTTTAAAAGGCACATGAAGAATGCTCTGTCTTTGGCTGGAAAGGTCTGTTTGGTAGGACATGCCAAGCATATGGAACCTATATGGAATGAGCAATATTGCCATCTGCTGGTGACACGGCCAACACCGACAGGGTCCTGCAGAACTCAAATTATGTGTCACAAGAACAGAGAGCATGGGTCTTTTTAGTGCAGCATTTATGTCTGTACTCAACGGGAAAATGTATTTTTGCTGACAGCTCAAGCTCAAAGCTTCTGCCATTGAAAAAACCCTTACTTTAAAACCATGGATTGTGTGGGGTTTGATTTAAACAAAAAGCAACGTTTTCATTGGAGGTTCAGCTCAGCTCACCTTGAGTCTCTGGGACTGACACCCACCAGAAAAGGGGACACTGCTCTGGCATTACCTGTAATTCCTGTAGCACCACTCTTGAGCAGAAGGCACTGTAAATGCTCTGTAGGGTCACTGACAGACTCTGGACCAACCTTTAACTTCCAGTAACTCCTCAGCAGCCCTAACAGCCCTTCCAAAACTCTGTTGCTAACTCCTCACCCACAGAAGCCGAGCTGCTCGTTCATCCTTTATCTCCAGCCCTGTCAGGTCAACACTTCCATCTGTGAGTCACTAATGACAGAGTAGGAGTCTGCTGTGCAGCAATGGAACAAGGAAAATGCAGAGTAACTGCTGCAGTACCCACCAGCCCTTCCCTGAAGCCCAAATGCTCACCAGGATTTCAGCCTGGTGCTGTGTGTGGACACCACAGCTGCCAAATTCATGTGACACCACCAAGGGGTGCTCTGCAAGGCAAACTGGCACCTCCTGCTGCCTCCTGGGAACAGAATCCCAGCAGGATCAAGGCTGCTCTGGAACAGCAGCACCCAGGGCCTGCTGGGGCTTAAAGCATTTTCAGATTGCTAAAAACTGAGAACACAATTCTAAGAATGGTTCAGGAATTTAACGGCAGTTAATGAAAACAAAGCTGGCTACAATGCTAACATTGCTGTGTCTTTCCAGTTTCATTTAGACTATTTTAATTGATGTTTAGCTACAGAAGCTGAAATTACCTTTTGAAACAAGTTTAATGCACCTATTTGCATTATACAATTGTATGCTGAAACTGCAGCCAGGACAACAGAGGAGGGCTGTGATGCTCACACCACAGACACTGGGTTTCATGCACATACTCAGAAATTTTAACATTATGTTCAAATTCATTCTTGATGGAAAAATGCTCCAAAAACTGCAAAAAACGAGCTGCAAGATATGCAGCCTTCTGAAGAAATGATAAATTTGTGTCTGGGTTATTGTAAGCACTTTTCAAACCATAATTCTGATTAACATAAACACTTGAGCATACATGTATCTATAATCAGAATAACACATGCCTAACACTACACATACCGCTTAAAGCCCACTGCAGATTAATGCTTTTTTATTGTATCTTAAGCACACATTACTCACCGTCTGCATAAGGAATATTTCACAGAACAGGGCTGGCTGCAGACCACACTGAATGCTTCCAAGTATTATTCTCCAGCTTTTGCTTTTTTCCTTCTTCTCTTTTTTTCTTTCCTCATTTTTTTGGTAACTGGTCTCTTCCTTTCCATGTGGGAGATCACAGTTCTTATACCATATGGAGATGCAGCAGAAGCCAATTTAACTTGGACTTGTAATGTGTCAGTTGTGGAAAGGACTAATATTTTTCTTATACTATATATTTTTCTTACATTTTCTCAGTGCTGCCGATGGATTTGAGGTGTTCCTTCAATCTGATTTTTCCAACGACAGACACTGCTCAGATATCTCTCTATTCCTGTCAGGCTTTTGGTTTTTATGTATGCTGAAGTGTAGTAGCAGAGGCAATACCAAAAGACAAATAATTACAGAGAACAAACCTTTTGCTGCACTTGTTGTCAGAATCTGCTTTGATCAATTTTGCATGAGCATGTGCAGATACATTTGTGCCAATTCAATTTCACTCAAATATCTACTCTGCAGGCATGGCAGCACTTGATGCCTCTGGTCTACTGCAAGGATAATAGCATAAAAAGATTAATGTTGCTTTTAAACGTTATTTTTTATCTTCCAGGTTCTTTTTCAAAAGCAGGCATGTTTGGTGTGGCTAATTCATGGCTTCCAAAGGAACAGAGTTCTTCCTTCATTTCAGCCTCCCTGCTTTTGCTTTTGTGGCCATTCCTCCAAGTATGCAGAGCTTTAGCCGTCCTGAACACTAATTAGTGACTCTTTCATTATCATTTTTGGTCTGTGCATTAAATCTCCAGATTTAATGCATCCAATATTGTGTTGATAGCAGCTGTGGCAGCTGTGAAGCCACTCCTGGACAGCCTCAGCCTCCTTGTGCTCACAGCCTGCAAAGGAGACTGAGGATCTCAGTTGCTGCTTTTATTTGATTTAATTTTTATTTTATCTTATTTTTATTTATTAAGGCAGCCTTGCAGCAATAATCCCAGTGAACGAGCCTTGCTCCAGAGAAGACTTTCCTTTTTTCACAAGCTGCTGTTCTATCCCTACTCAAGCAGCCAAAGTGCTGCAATTGCATTAGACCAGACCCCAGGAGTTGCCTTTCCACATTGCAACTAATGCTGGCACCAGCCTTCTGCATAAATACAACATTAAAGTCATTGGCCACAGCAGCATCTGTAGGGAATTTTCATCTGAAAAATATATCAGCATATTTCCTTATTTTTTATTCATGCATACTGACTTACAATGTATACCCTGGACTTGCCTCATTTCACTTTTACCTTCATTTTGTCCTCCCTCATGCTATCAGTACATGTACCAGTGAATCACACAATTTCTTACATTTAAAGCAGGCAAGTTCCATTCCCAGTGAAAACAAATCCATTTTTTTGACTTTGGATCCTCCTTTCATTCTTTAGCT
Source organism: Cisticola juncidis (assembly GCA_013400215.1). Taxonomy (NCBI): domain Eukaryota; kingdom Metazoa; phylum Chordata; class Aves; order Passeriformes; family Cisticolidae; genus Cisticola; species Cisticola juncidis. The sequence goes on from VXBR01003483.1 coordinate 143,625, forward strand.
CTCCACTGGAAAGTCAAAGTTACCATCTGTAAGCAACTGATCCTGAATAATTTCAATGACTAATCCCAAAAAACCTCTTTCATACCAATTCAAATCCTACTGCATTAATTAAAAGAACAAAAATAATGATGGCTATTTGCTGTATCAAATTCATATTCCTCCTACCTCTCTCAGGGAATTAGAAAACTTGACCTGTCACAAACTTAGTGACAGATGTGGCTCTTTTATTATTAAATGATTCTTTCAGCCTCTTCATGTATAGAAGAACTTTCTAGCAGGTTGAAGTATCCTGTAGTCTTTCAATCAGGTTTTGGCAGAATTAGAAAAATAGAATAAAAGAGAAAACCAGAATAAAACAGAAATACGGGAATGGAACAGTCACAACAGAAAAGCAGGTTTGTAACTTTACACTGGAAAGGGGAATGCTTGGGATCAGCAATTCCAGACTCCCAAACAAGTCAACTCTACAACACAGCCTGTCCACAAGAGAGGAAGCTGAAAAGGGCTTAGATGCATTCCCAGACACAACATAAAGACATTCTAGTGTAGAAAATCCTACAGAAAATGAAGTTGTTGAAGACAGTCGTCATTTTGGATGGGACATTTTGTAATTGCACATGTTGCTTTTCTGAAGAACCAAAAAATGGACTCATGAGAGAGACACAGACTCTAAACATCTCCTGAATTTTTTAAGACATCAGTCTGACTTCTAGGTTCAAAAAACCAGAATATTTTGATGTCATGCAGGCACAAGACCTTTTTTCAAAATAATACCCAGCAAATAAAGAAAAATAGCCAATGAATATCTAAAGTAGCAGGTGTGGTACAAGATAACTAACTGGCCACCATACAAATAGTTCAAAAAGCTGCTGCTAGAAAACAAGGGACCTTTTAAGTACCTGTAGCAACTGGCATACAAAAGAATGCACATCTACACAGAGATAGCTACGACTAATTTTGCAAAAAATAATTATGAAACCCAAAGTATTATCCCAGTAAATACTGGGGTGGAAAATGAGAGTTTTTTGCATTAGGTGTATATTGCATTAGGTGTATTCAGCATCAATCAATTACACATTAGAGCCCAAGGATGGCAAGAGCAATGGGGTGACTTTTCCAAGGGGCTCTGGGATGACCCAGCACTGCAGCATTTCCCAACACTGCAGCATTTCTGGTCACCACTGATGTGTCAGATGTGGCCTTCAGGACTTACATCCTGGTAAATCAGAACTTGCTTTATGCTGGGGAAGCATCACCTGCAAAATGAACCACGTGCAACACGCAGCAGGACAATGAAGGCTCCACTAACCTCGGGAAACATCAAGTTTAAGGGACTGCTGGATTTGTACAGTTTTATGATGAAGTTGCCCATTTACCTGGAAGAGAGCGCTCTGTTTTTCCGTGCCTGGAGCCTTTTCTATCCAGGGCTCCAGTGGTTTCAGGGTGTTGGTGTTCTGGGGAACCACGGGGAACTTGGCTGCCAATGTCGGTCTGCTGGACACGTGGAGCTGCTGCTCTTGCTGCACGATCTGGAGCTTTTTCAACAGTTCCTGAGGTGAAATCACCCCGGAATTGGCCGCTTGATTGCCGGAGAGAGGGAGTGGCTGTCTGGGAAGTTTGGATTGTTCTTTCCCGAGTGTCTGCGGCTCCAAAGCCTGGCCCGGTAGGGCCCCATTGAAGTACACCAGCGGGGGCTGGCTGATGCTGCTCCCTGGCGCTGCGGGTGCTCCCACAGGAGCAGCGGTCCTGCTGAACCCTGCGGCTGTGGAGGTGACAGCTCCTGTGACACCGGGCTCCATCGGTGTCCCCTGCAGTTTCTGCAGCAAGCTCTGAGCGCCGGCAGCGTCCTGAGCCCCGTGCGGGGGCTGGAACAGCCCCGCCAGGGTGTCCCCCACGGGCGCCACGGTGCCGTTCTCACACAGAGGGCTCCTCTCGGGCACCTCTGCCAGCGGCTGCAGCTCGGTGCCCCGCACCATCAGCTTCTGGATGGCGGGGCACAGCTGCTTGTCCGCGCCCGGGGACAGCGGGGCGGGCTCCTCGTAGGACAGCGAGCGCACCGCGCCCGGCCGCGCCGGGCCGCCCTCCTGGGGCTGCTTGGGGAGCGCCTCCGCCGCCTCCGCCG
>VXBR01003483.1:146150-196696 GCA_013400215.1 Cisticola juncidis
GGGGGGGTTTTCTTCTTGTTGTAATTGTTATCTCTGTGTGAAAAACCTCTGGGTTATCTTCTCTTTCTCTTGAGCTAAGGAAAATACCTTACACACAATTTTACTAAGACTTAATGGTAAAAACTACATTTACTATATCATTAAAATGTTAATACCGCATAACTTTTCTACCTAGCATATTACATATAGTAAATATCTGCATAGAGCCACACACACAATGTGCCCTTTTTCACATGTGTAAGTTAACCACGGGGTTAGGTTGAGGTATGTTTAGGGGTGGAAGGTAGAGAATGTACAACTGGAACTTGGCTCAGCTTTGGAACAAGCATCAGCTTCTGCAGCAGCTCCATCCTATTGCAATAACTGAGTCAGTGTGACCCCAGCCCAGGGGATCATTGAGAAGCTTTGCTTTAACCAAATCAAGAGTGGATCAGGGCAGAAGCATAGGTATGATTTAAGATAGTAACTAAGGAATAGGATAATCAGTATCTAGGGGTGGAGGTTAGTTAACGTGTACAATTTAAACTATAAAAATCACAAATCGACTCTGTATTCTGGGGCAGAAGATTTGGGCATTGCATGCCCCTGTGTCCCCGTATATGATCACCTTTGTGTGGTTATGTTTTCCTATGCTAACATGGGGGGACACAGGACAAGAGTAAACAGCTCCCTCAGCACAAGTTATGTTAAGTGGAGATGAGATTTAGCCAGCAGAATTCAATGAAAAGCTGAGAAAACTGCTATGCTCTTTTTTCCCCCAGAGGATTTTGAATAGTTTTGTCACATAGGAAGGGCAAGAAGATTGTTGTCAAGCTGCTAATGTGGGAGAACATCAGCGAATCTGAGATATAGCAGTGGCTTGCCTTTAAATAACATGAAAGAGCATCTTCTTTTACAGCCATCAGTACAATATTAGCAAGAGGCAGAAATCTGCCTGGGTATGAAGTACAGCCACTTCTTGTGCATCTGCTGGTCACAGCTGAACTCATTTTTAGGATTTTGCACTGTTATTTGGCTTGAAGATATACCAAGAGACTTTTCCTTATTTAAATTATTTCCCCTGAAAAAAAACCCAAACAAACAAAAACCTACAAAAAGTGAGTAGATCAGCTTGTGACCAGAACTGCAGCTGAGATGTGAAGGATCAGTATTTATTTCTCTGTTGCATCAGGATGGTTTATCTGCAGTTTATGTCTTTCCACATCATACAGGGGGACTGGGGAGCTTTCACAGCCCAGATTAGTTGTGCTTTACCATGGTCCCTTCCAGTGGCTCCATCTCAGACTCCTGCAGTGCCCTCCCAGCCCAAATCAGTTTTCCTGTTGCCCAGTGCAGCAGCAGCCACAAACAGCCCAGACCTTACCTTGCTCTGCTGGGAGAGCCTCTGCTGCTGGTTCTCACTGGGCTTCACTGGAATGGGCTTGATCAGGTTGGGGTTGCTGTAGATTGCAGAGGAGCTGGTGATTTGTTTTGGCTCTGAGCAGGTCTTACACTGCAACACAAAAAGGGCATTTCTTAGCACACAACATCTTTTCCCCTAGTTCCCAACCACAGTAAAATACAGACATAACCAGGTATTCAAAAATACAGACTGCACAGCACTGATGATGAATTATTATGCCATTAGAAGAATTGCAGCAACTGCAACCTAATTTTCTAAAACCAAAACACGTGTAAAATTGAACACTTGATCCCAAGATTTCCCTAGTAAGAGGTTTCCCTCTAATTTAAATCTCAGTTCTCTTTCTGGCCTTCTGCTTTTCCTGTACTTCAAAAACATAAAATACTTTGTAAAAGCATCTTAAAAACCAAGCAACAGACTCGCTTTTCTTGCATCCAACAGGCAGCTACAAGTAGTTTAGATCCAGGAAGGATTAATGTGCCCATAAAGATAATTTAAAATGCTTTTGTCAAAAAGTAGAATCGTAACTCAAACTCTTTTACTTAAATCTTCATATGGTGGGATCTTGCAGGATGCATATACATGCACAGAAAAGTAATTAAAGTTTTAATCAACTTGTAGAATCACTAGGATTTCTTATTAATTATGACTATTAATAACAATATTTATAAAATGCTGGTCATAGACAGATAACTAAAAGTGATCAGGGACAAAAAATGTCATGTGGAGAGACAGAAGAGCATCATTTAATTCAGAGACAAACCGTATAAAATGCTCCACAGAAGAGAAATTGTAAATGGAAAAGGAAAACATGAATAAGATTCTGTATATAAGAATATAGTCAATGAAACTAAAAAAGCATTGGGAATACATGGAATGCTACTGTCAGAAGAAAAGAAGACAGAATCTTTGAAGTCATTGTCACTTGATACAGTTGAAACCAAGAAACTGGAAAGATTTTTTAAAAATAATTATTTAACAAGAAGTTAATTCTATTAACTATTAATTCTTCTATTAATTCCAACCCCACTCTCAAATACACAAAGCTGATCACTTAACCCATTTCTCACTGCAACAATAAACAGAGACATGCTGGTTGCAGGGCTGCCCAGTAAACCTGAACTGGAGCTCTTGTGGGGCCTTAAGGGGCTTCAGTAAGTCCTTAATACTTCCAGTTGTCAGATTTGACAGATCCTACATGGACCAAAACTGCACTTCAGTAAGATTAAATAGCTTTTTTTCTTTCTTTTTATTTTTTTTTCTTGTTTTTCCTCCCAAACAATTCTTTCTAATGATGATGCCTTCTCTTCAACAGATCTTCTTCTCATTGCTGTTTTTCAGCATAACCTCTTGGGCAAAAAGCACATAAAGCTTTTTCTTTAACACCATGGATAACATCCTATTGAATATTTCCCAGTGAGTTCTGCAGAATTTAAATAATACCCTTATTTCTGCAGGATATTTTAATAGGCTGAATTCTTCAGGAACCTTAAGTACCTCAGATTCCACTGTCATACCCTGCATGATCACAGAACTAAGCATACAAAAACGAGGTGTGAAGCAGTAGTGCTTCACAGAATTATCCCTGTATGAGCAGATTTTAGACCCAATTCCTCAGCCAAAGGAGCATCAGTACACACAACAATGACATTGACCTGACTGGGTGTCATTGCTGTCACTTGATAACAAGGTTAGTGGGTTGATATCAAACACAGAGCACATGGCAGAGAAAAGGAGCCTGAGATGATTTCAGAGGAATCTGAAACTCCTGGAGTTTCGAATGTAAAGCCATTCTGGCAGATGGGGAGCACAGCCTGGCTAATGAGCAAGCTGGGAGCACTGGCATGGCAACTGAAGCAACTGTCAGGTAGACAGGTAAAGAAGATATCAGATGTTATTATCAACAAACAGCAAAAAACAGCATGACAGAAATGCCACCATGATTTAGTGACAGAACTGAGAGTCCTCACCAGCTACAGCATCTGACAGTTCCTGTGCCTTGCCTCACAGCTCTGCCCTTAGTCAGGTGTCCCATTCACAGCTCTGCTGCTCAGGAGATGCCTGAGGAATCCAAAGGTTCTGAGATCAAGTCAAAGAAAGGCTCAGCAACCCTGGGACAAAACCAGACACGTGTGGTCCATGTGGATCCAAAAGAGCAGCAGAGTCACTGAGGGGGTTTTGTAAAATTTGGTAAAGTCACAGACATTTGAAGCAAACAATGCTCTGTGCTGTGAGATTCACACCCCACCTGTGAAGCTGAAAATGCAAAATGCTGGGAGAAGAACTGTGCAGCACAAAGTTAAACCCACAGCTTGTCCTGCAGCACAAGACAAGGCACAATGGTGAGGAGAAACCCATTTTTATGCTTGGTTCTGTACCCTTGCAGCTCTTCAGCTGGTTTTCTCCCTATCAGTAAGGCCAGCTTTTTTCTTAACAGAGATCAAGAGAAGGCAAGTGTGTAACAAGTACATTTTTTAAAAAATAGCTCAGTGGTTTAGCATCTTAAAGCTCCATTAATTCAAACAGGAAAGGGAAGCTGTGTATTTTGGTTTGCATGTAATGGAACCTCCAAATAGATAAGATAATTTGGGAACAAGATATACCCTTCAAAATTAGTTACACTCTTCAAAACTGAGCAAAATTCCTTAAAAGTTTTGAAAATTGATGCTCTTATTCTACAGCTTCAAACACTTCAAAACACTCTTCACTGAATAAACACAGAATTCAAAGAAGAGAACAACATATTTCATAACTAATTTCAGCACATCAGATTGTAGGTAATAAAACACACACTGACAAGAAAGTAGATGTCATAAACCAGTCAGAAAGCATGACTGCTCTGAAACATATTGACATTAAATAGAAAAATGGTTGTCATTGCCTTTATTTATCACACTCTTTTGAAATTTATATCACTAGCAATGCAAGAAATCACACAGATCCTGTTCATAAGAGGTCAGGAATTCCTAGCACTCACGTCCTAGATAAGGAGGAAGCTTTCATGTTATTTTTTATGTCCTTGGCAATCTCTTAAATGCAGAAAGACTGAAGATAAAGAAGCAAATCTGCAAAAGATTCTAAAGGCAAAAGAGTCCTAAAAGCTATTACTTAAACAACAGAATTTCCTCTCCTTTGTCTTGATTTCTGTGTGCTGATGCAGAAATGGAAAGTAACATCTTTTAGATTTATCACCCTCTTTTCACAGAATCTGAAGACAGCCTAATATTTCCCCAGTTTCCCATCTGCAGTATTTTTAAGGTTATCTAATGAAAACCTCTTAAACACTTCAGAACATTCCAAATCATATTCTCTGATGCCAAGATTAGATACTGATTCAGTATCAAAATACAGGAAAAATATCAGGTTTTGGATGTGTTTGTCCACTATTATCCATTAAATCTCTACTACAAAGAAAGAAAATACAAAGCCTGCAAGCTCCAACAGAAGCTCTGCACAATAAAAAGGGCTCCATTTCACCCTAGCTCAAATAGTTTGCTATCATCTTGCTGAGGATTTTATTAGTAGCTACATTTCAGAGCAAATAAATACAAGAAATTTAAGGAGAGAAAGAGTTAAGATGTATGCACATTTCCACCCTCTTATGGAACACTTAGGAGCTCTATTATGGCATGACAGCACATAAGCAATACAGGAAACAGCAGCAGGAACCTGCAGGCTCTGGAACAATTTGCAGCTTATATATGGATAGTTAAAATTATTAGATTTTTATTCCCCAAAGTAAAACGTTTTTGATTGCTCAATAATAGAGAACATTATTAGTCCATTAGTTACTTCTTTATTTAGAAGCCTCAGAAGACCAAAGCAGCACACGGGCTGAAATCAAACTACATTTCAACCTTTTCATTTCCTTCCATTAGTGCCTGGAAGGAGCTAACAACCACAATTAAAAGCAGTAACTTCACTGGCAAAAGTCTGCTGGACCCAGTCCTCTGTGCAAAGCACAGAAACTATCACCAGGTAAATATTTCACAGAAAGAGGGCACAACTTGAAGGTGCTCCTCAACAGGCACAGGAGCTCTGAGGGAATGAAAGGAAATTTATATTTGCTCTGAGCCATTCAGCAAATAATCAGTCATACCCACCTTCTTCCTCCAGAACATTTTACTGACAGTGTTAATTTCTTTTGAATTTTTAGTAAATTCTGTCAAAACTTTTGCCAGCCACTTCTACACACAATGAGCGAGCACACTGCCCAAAATCACTTTGAGCAGAACTGTGCAGAACCCCAAATCAAATCTTTTATGATGTAAAAGTGGGAGCAAGTCTCACCTTGGTGTACTCATCTTTGGCCTTGGTAAGCATCCTTAAGATATCCACTTCTTTGTTATTGGCAGAGTTCATGATCATGGGGGACACCCCTGCTCCTGTGCCCTGCTGTGCTTTGAACTGCTCCTGCTGAGTTAGGCTGAAAGGTGGGAGGATTCATGAGGAAAAAGAGTACAAATAAAATAGAAAAAACACAATTACTGTACAACACTTGATTTAAACGTAAATATTTGTCTTTCCCCATCAACATTAGAGTGTGCAGTAAAAAACATCCCCATTAAAAGATCTCTATAAAATCATAATTTGACATGAGATTAATTTTGTCCAATCTTGAATACACGAGACCATAGGATAAAATTTCCATAACTGAGTCACAATTTCTATACCCAGAAGAAGCAGGGAATTTATACTGTTATTCAGTTCTGCTGGTGGTGGAGGATGGCAAACACACACAAATCAGGCATTAAATACTAGCAAATGACCAATTTCCTGCCCCAGCTGTTTTATTATTGTTGTAGAATGATGAGAATTAAAGCACACAGCCAATTGGCTGAGCAACAGGGTATTTTTTATCTATATGAAATACTGCTATTATAAACCACTACACATGGTTTACATTTGCATGAATCCTCTGAAAACTAGGTTTTATTGTAGTAAATTACCAGTTTGAGAGCACCTAATCACCACCAACGGAAACTCGAGCTAGTTAACTAAAATGAGCTGTCAAAAACCTGGGTTTCCTAGGGTTCATTGTTTATTTCTGTAAATTCATGCCCATCAATTATTCCTTGGGTCACAGCTGACTCATTTTAGAGCTGTAGGATATACAGCAAAACCAACAAACTCCACGGAACAAACCCCACCAGTGTCACAGGCTGCGTTTCACACTGGTTTGTCACTGCAAAATGAAAAGCAGCAGGCATTACTCCAGAAAAAGGATATATGGAGGAAAGATGAGTATTTTCCCATCAAGTGCTTTATCACAAATCCTATCTGGTGTTTTTAACCCTACATACCCCAGGCAGCTGGAACAGCCACTGCCTGTTCCTACCTTCACTGCATCTTCCACATTACAGCTCTAACAATGCAGATTGCATATTTTTATAAAATCTATATGAGTTCAGCTCCTTCCCTCTCCAAGCAAACATGAAAACCTGCAGGACACAGCCTAAGAAAAGGGTCCTGTAAACAGTGCAGAAGAATGAGCCCTGTCCATCCTGGACACTGAAGAAAAGAGTAATTCTGAAAAACACTACCCATAGACATTCTCAGGTTAAAATACTGAGAACACAGGTCTGTGTGAAATCTTCACCTCTGCCTGTGCTGCAAAATAAAGTTTAACATGCATAAAACCACATTTTTATGTGCATGAAAGCAATGAGTTTAAAGCCAATTGAAGCCTTGCTCTAAATGCTGAAAACAAAGTGAATTTTGTATATATATTGCTAAGAAATGAGGAAGCAGGAATTCAGCCATGATGTACAAACAGGACAAAACCCACAGAAATTGTATTAGTACAATGTGCCCTCATGATATCCTGCACTTGATGTAAGGGAAAAATAAAAGGTAGCAATATTAAAAAATAAAATCTCCCTAAATTGAAAAATATATTAAACTCCCAAAGAATACCATTCTTCAAAACAGATCTGAGTCATCAGGAAATAAATCATATCAACTGGTACACTCTGATGTAGCTGGAGAGCTGCACTACAAATTAGGAAAAATTACTGCAATATAGGGACTTATTTATGATTTTATGAAATGCAGGCTTGACACTTGCAACAAAGTTTATAAATTTAAATTAGAAAGATATGATAAACCTAAAAACATAAATTGTGCATTGATGTACAAAAATAAATACATAAAAAGGCACAGAAGTTTTGTTTACCCATCACTTACTTTTTCATGAGCTCTGCAATTCTTTGGCATTCTTCCTTATCATAAAACCAAATCCCATATATGGACACTGTAAATGCACATCAAACACAAACTGTGAGCATCTTCTCAAACAGCAATTCTATCTGGCAGATATTTAAATGTGACCTGTAAACCAATTTCAGAATTTATTTCCATCTTATGTTTTCTCCGTCTGGAAACACAAAATGACACCTCAGATCCTATAAAATCAAAAGAAATCAAAAGGCACATCTCTAAGCATGTAAATTACAGGCTCTTAAATATTCAATCAAGGCAAAGGTGTTTGATCCTTTTCTTCAGAACACTAAACCAGTAGGGTTTTTTCTTTAAAATCTTTTTCTCTGTGCTTTATTTCAGTTGTCACATCCATTTGGCTCCACTACCAGCAGGCTGCAAATGGAAATAGGAAAATCTGGGTATTTTCAAACCATGTTCAGGTCTATCTTGAAGCATCAAAGTTGGTGGAGCAGGACGGACACACCTCTGCCTCCCTGCAGATCTGCTGGAATTCTGCCCATTATTTCAACAGGACATCCTGGATTTCCCCCTCCTTCCCTCCTGCCCTGCAGCAGGCAGGAGTTTTCTCTTAACCTCATCAAGAACTGGCAGCTCCTACCATGTCTTCCACATTTCATTTGAAAGTAAACTTCATTTGGGGTTGAGCACCTGTTCAAAAACAATTGCAACACTGACCCTGATGATGGAGTATTTCCCAATACTAGGAGAGTCCAAAAGCAATAACTCCACAGAGCCAAACCTGTGGCATATGAAGTGTACCTTGGCTTTGTTCATGTTTGGAAAGAAAATGAATGTACAGCTGCTTGCAAGACACAAGTGTACTATTTCCTCCATCCCCCCAAATTTAAAGCTGCGTGTTGTCTTCTGTAGAACTAAAAATGGTCCCAACTGTTTAATACACAGAACGTTGGCAAAAAGTCTAAAATATCCCACAAACCAGACATCCTGCAGACATTAAAAAATTAACTTTTAAAATATGTACTGTCCTTTTTATGATTATTGAATAGTGTGGTGATTTCTATTATTCACCTAAAAAAACCAAGTAACATAATATGCACCAGTGGTTCTACAAATGTGCAGTGTAAGAGCTGAACTGCACAAGTAATCCCAGGCTTTTTAAACAGAAACATAAAAATATGCATTTCAAATCCACATTAATATTCTAGCATATTCCAATAGGTGTTCAATAATAAACTGTGGGCCTGGAGAAAAGTGTGTGAACAACTCAAAGTTCCAGAACACCAACCTGCTATGCAAAATTCCACATCCTTCTGCTGAAACACATTTGAAAACTTGTCCAAATCACAAGTAACTCCATATTCTTCAACACAACCGAACAGCAAGCAGACTGAGAATCCCAGACAAACCAAATTTATTTTAATCAAGATTCTTATTTTTTTCTAAAACAATCTCCAATGGAGAAGAGTATTGATGAAATTTTGAGCATCTGCTCCATCTTCAATTTTTTTTTATGTCTGCCACAGCTGGTGGCACCATCAATTATTCAACACAGGTTGGACAGCTTCACCTTTGGCCAGTGGAACAGACATGTCACAGACTATTTATGAATATTAATAAATCTGAGAGCTGACAGCCCCTTGGAAATGCCAAACTGCTCCTGGCCATTAGAAGCTAAAAGGCTCAAACTGGCTTCCTTCTGCTGTTGCTTTACCTCAGCTCAATGAGAGACACAAGTAAAGTGATAACCAGAATAAACGACCATTTCAGATTTTACAGAACTACAGCTGATATTCTGAAATACAATTGCAATAAATACAAACCCATTTGGGTCACAGAACAGGGCCACTGGGGCTGTGCCACTAAACCAGAGCACACCACAGCACCACCCAGCAACATGTCCCACCTGAACTCCAGTTTGCAGTCAGGACACTGCACATCCTGAGACCTTCAGCCTAGATGTTTCAAACCCACCCACATTTATTTCCTCTCCTTGCTTAAATGGTATTTCCAACCCAAATTAGGAAGCACAGCTGAAAACAAGCTAAGACCAAAGCCCAACATCCTTTGAGTTAGAGCTCACCCAGTCAGTGGTGAAATCTCTCAGAAGGGGACATCCCACAGTTCTCCCTTCCACACTGCTCCCACCTGGCCAGAACAGGTGAACATTTAAGAAATACACTGAGAAACAATCCCTGACAATGCACCCCAAGCCCTGTCCTGCATGTGGGAATGAGGGACCAGTGAGAACACAGCAGCTTCTGCAAATCTGAGTTATGGGGAGTGACCGTGGCATAAATGCACACTGCAGTCATGTATTCTGCTATCATCTATATTTAACAGAAAAAAGTGCAAATAGTAGCAGTAAAAATAGGTGTAAATGGCCTCCATCTTGATTAATGATGAAGACAAAATGAAAAATAATTCCTATGTGTGTGGAAACATAAAACCCCACAAGCAGAATGAGAAGCTAAGCTGATAACAACCTGTCAGGGAACATGGCACAGCGCAGACACAAAATACAATTTCACTGCAAGCTTTCTGCCAGCGTGAAAACACTGCCTGTTTTATCAGGATTAAACACAAACAGATTACTTTTATCTGCCCTCCCACTCCGTCAGACTGTTTGACAAAATAGAATTCCAGACCTAAGTATCATTTGTAGAGTGGTAATTTTATGTTAAAAATGAATCACAAAACATCAGAGGCACAAAGCAAATTTTTCTACTACCACACAGAAGAGGAAATATTAAAGCAATTTTAGGCCCAGCTTCAACCATAAAGTTATATAAGAAGAGATTATTGTAAAAACCAGGAAACAATAAAATCAAAATCAAGTAATGAATTGATGACATTAGAAGAAAAAAAGTGCCACAATGACGATGTTAACAAGATTACACAAAACTATGACATAATGCAGCAATGAGATCAAGAAGATCCAATTAACATTGAATGGGAAGCTAAATAAATTACTTTAATAAACTACTGAAATTATTAATTATTAACTAAAGTATCAGTCTTTAGAATTTTTAGAATTTCTAAAGGCAGACTACTCATAAATCAAAACTGAAATTTTTTCCCCAAATCTGTGAAGCTCCTTTAATAGCTCAGTGACTGAATTTCAGGAAGGACCCTATTTAAGTTCTAAATCACGACTTCAGAGCCGATTCGAAAGCTTCCGCCTCACAATTTTCATTTTTTGGCTACAGATTCCTCCTGTCCTCACAAACACTAGAACACTTGATACTATTTATAAGCAGAAGCTGACAGCTGCTATCTCCCAGAATTATAGATAACAATTCCTAACCTCTCAATATTTGAAACATTCATTTAGTTATTATGATAATACAGAATTTCTTATCGACTTCAATCATTTCTGTTAAGCATTCTATTAAAAAGAAAGGCATTTTCTAGAATTTTTTCTCCCCCTTCATTATTCCAACGATTATATTTTTGTCTTCTGGATAGACATTTCCATTATGAAAGCTTTTGTTTCAGTGTACCTGCAACATGTGATTTTTAAGCTATTCCTCCATAAAGTCTTTAAGCTTGGTAAAAATGGATACAGAAATAACTACTGACTAGAGATTCCCCTGTACCTAGGAACTGTTTTATACTGGCTGCTAATAAAAATAAATGAATGAATTTTTAAAATTTCTTAAATTTTTGTGTTTTATTCTTGATTTCATGCTTCTTAAGGTATTTCTCTGTGTGTAGTCTAGACTCTTGCTCCTGAACACATAGATCCACACTTGGCTATATTAAAAAGAAATTTCTGTATCCATGCCTTGCAAGGCAGGCAGACACCTTTACGTTGCTATGTTTAGGGCTGCAACAAGGGAAAAATATAAAAAATATAAAAAAGCACAGACAGCTGCACAGTACCCTGGAAAGCTGAATTCCACCCCAGAGATGCTGCAGGGATGCACAGGCTGTGAAATGTCAGCTGAAGTGGCTGCACTGCCCGTGTGCAAAAATCACCAATCATCCCATCCAAGCCTGCAAGGAGTGGTTTTGAACATATGAATCACAAATACATTGGAAAAAATTGGCTGGAATAATTAGGGCCAGAGACTCCATATTTAATTGGTCTGATTGTAACCACTCTGCCCGAGGATCCCAGTTTGTGAAATGGGAAGAATTATATTTCTAATGGGAGCAAAGGAAAACAGTTCTGTTTGTTCATGAGTTATCAGTTTTTATAGTGATGATTATTGGATAAAACAACAGGAAAACCCAATAATTTTGACTCTGGTGCAGAACTCCAGTGCCAATATAACAAAGCAGGTGAGCCATGTGTGAATAATAAGGAAATAAAATAAAGCAGAATCCTGATGTTGATGCCTCTGGATGTGAACACCACTCCAACTGTTGGATAACTGAAACAAAGTCCTTATTGCAAAAGAAGACAACCACACAATATAAAATTCCATAAACAGCAATATTGCACAACCAACCTTAGCTTTGGTATTTCTTGGTTTAGGTGTCTCAAAGTTCTTTTAGCTGTAAGCAGGCTTTAAGTTCTTTCTAATACAAAATTTTGCTATTTAGGTAGTTAAACCCAAAACACTAGAAAAAAAATTCAATTGTATCCTGTTATACCATATTGATAGAAAAGTGGCTCGTGAACAGGACTGGAATTTTTAGGCCTCTTGCTTCTCGACTGTGCAAAGCTGCACAATACAAAATAAGTATTAGGTAAATGTATTGGTTTGTAAATAATGGAAATTCCTCTCCAGCTATATTGTGGTATTTCTGGAAGTTTTTAAAGAGAAGTCAAAATTTTAATGATTTCTCAGGCATAAAAATGTCAATAAATTGAAGCAAGGTGAGAGTTTTTCAAACTACAAAAATGTGTATTTTGATATGAGCTTAACCTAAATTCCTAAAAAGCTCTGAAAAGGCCATATCCATTAAATTATCAGACACTTGTTGTTTTATTTAAAGGTTGATAAAGCTCCTGATCCACTTATTTGGAGAACTGTTAACAAAGACAGGGAAAAGGAAGACTTGGTATTTCCATTATCTTAAACATTTAAAATATTAAATGTTGTGTGAACAAGCAAGCTACAAAAAGAACCCCAAACCTGACAAAATCAGTTGTTAAAGGAAAAAGAATCCTGCTCAGAGACATGTCAATGCAAAGCAAGGATTACACATGATACTTTTTCAGCTCAGCCAATGAAAATTCATCTGAAGAGGGAACTGTTTAAGCAATTTTATTTAAAAAATAACCACAAAATATAAAACAACAAAATCCCCAACAAAATGAAAAATCCCCTCAGACCCCTTCCCCCAAGAGCAAATGGTTTGAGAGTGGGCAATGATTGGCAACATCACTGAAGTCAAGAATAAGTTCCTCACCATCTGTTTAACTGTGCTTGGAACTATGCCTTAAAAATCAATTTAAAGACAAAATTTTTGTTAATAGAATGGACCCTGAAATCTTCCTGCCATCACCCATCAGTGGTGAAAGTTGGGGAACCAATTTGCAGACTTTGAGATAGAGACAGTAAATATTTCTGATTTCATGAGGCAAAAAAGGGACAGCACAGACAGGGTGGATGGTTTAATAAATCATGTCTGTGGCTCTACTGTGGCACACTGACTTCAGGCAGATTTTTAACCTAAATTTATCAGAAATTTTTGTGAAGAAAAATCAACTGTGTAGCAGTCAAACAAGAGGGACCTTAAATGGCCTCAAAGCTGAACTTCTGATAGGACTGCAGGAAAATGTAAAGCCCATTGATCCACTTACTTCCACAAAGCTCAGCAGATGCAGGAGTCCATCAGCAGGTTCTTTACTTTTTTTGGAAAAGAGCCCAAATGCAAACTGTATTTGCAAGATTTCCTTTAAATATGCCTTCTGTTGATGCTACAAGAAATTTTTAGTCATGACACAGGAATAGGATCTATGTTATGATCCATCTGGCTCAGAGAATTCATCTTTTCCCCCCACACCTCTGGGTTTCCAGTCACACCTCCTGCCATGGCACCATCACTTCCGAATAATCTTTAAATCATGATGGCATGTGACACTGAAATTAAGGCAGGATGGCTGTAGATGCCAGGCTATCAATTTTTCTTAAATAAGAATTTGTTCTTAATGAATAGTTTTTTTATAAATAGGCTCTCTTAAATAACAAATGGTTCCTGTTACTATTTCACAATGGAATTCCAGAACGTCCTTGTCAGATGAGAGCTCCATAAGCTCAAAACTACACCCAAATATCCTCAGTCAACACAAGCAGGGTTCCTGGGAAATAAAGATCCATCAGAGAAAGGCTACTGGAAAAAAAAGCAGCTCCTCAACACCTGAAATAATTATATTTTTTAGCTTACCTGTGCTCTGTAGTCTCTGTGAACTTTCTTGAGCAAACAATAAAACATGTCTTGAAGCCCTGATCTACAGAAATCACCTGAGCAGAACACAACAATGCCTTACACAAATCTAAATAGAAATCCAGATTTTCCACCAGCAGAAAGGATTATTCTAACAGAAGAGTGTCACAAGTGGAAGAGGTTAAATTAGAAACCTTTTCTTGATTCTGTGCACTTCACTCCTACCCAGGGACAGAAAGCAAAGAGAACGCTGCTCAATCAAGGAGGGGACAACACAGATTTTCCAGACTGGAGACAACAAAAAAATTGCTTTTATTGTAAAGAACAGAGAGGAGAGCTACCTTCAGTGCCTCAATTTCCAGATTTTTACATGCATAATTTACAAAATTTCCAAATTTTTCTTTCCCTGTGATAAGAAAAGCAGCAACTTCTGTGTTTCTTGTGGAGTTTCTGGGCTCCCAGTCCCTGGGGAGGAGCTGCTCTGCTGCCTGTGACACATAGAGCTGGTGGAGGCTCACCAGGATCCTCACAGCAAGGATTTCATTTAGAATTTAGTCCAATCTAAGAATATGCTCCCAATTATTTTTAAAGTGCATCTCTGAGGTACATGCCAAAGGTACACCTCTAATTCCACAGCTATAGTTAAGTTCAAGGTCAAGTTGTTTTCCAAACTCTGACAATGCCATTTTCCAGTATATTAGAGGAGAGGGGGAAAAAGAGAAGACTATTTTAACCTCAAATAGGTGTTCAATAGCATGTCATTTTTACTATAATCAGTATGATGAGCTGTCACTCCAAATGGATTAACTCCCACAAAATAATGAACAACTTCAGAAAGGGTGAGGAAAATAAGCAACCTTAACTCTAGATGATGTTTCTAATTCTGACTGTTGTGATCTCATCTCATTTCTACCCTGCATACCTTCAGATCCTAAGTAATGGAAATACATTTGCAGATCTGGACTAAGTTCTTAGCCTGCAACAATAAAAGTCTGAGTTACTTGTATATCCTTGCTCTTGAAACAAGAAACAGGTAAGAAATACCCAAAGATCAAGAGAATTTAACCCCACTATTTTTGTATTTTACCATCTGTATACTCTGTATACAACATTTGGGATAGGCAATTGTTTCACTTCTCCTACACCATCTCCAGCTCTAAAATGGTTAGAAAGAGAATTTAAAAACTCCACATAGAAATGGGCAAAAGTCAACTACTCCTGCTGAGACCTCAGTTAGTGGATATTTGCAGTGTATCCTATGCATTTCCTTTTATTGCTCTGTCACAGCCTGTTAACAGGTTATACTCTATGCTTTTTTTTTCCTGTGATTACTGTAATTGTATTTTAACATATTTGTAGATTTCTAAAAATTTATTTTAACAATTGAAGTTATCATTTGGATTATTCAGAAGTTTACTGACTTTTCTATAGTCTTGCACACACATTTTTTTGTGCAAGACTATAGAACATTCTATGTATAAGTACAAAGAGAGAAACAATGTATCCCTGAGACCAAGTCTGTCACCAAGAAAATGTAATTTAAGCAGTAAACAGTTTCTTATTTAACCTGTAATTCAAGAGAAAATCAACCCCTCACATTTATCAGATTCATTTTGTATTAGCAGCCAGATATTTCCCAATAGCAGTACTGGGAGGTACCCACAATTCTGAATCCCTTATTATAGACTAGAGATGCAGCCATATTTAAATAAAAATTTTGGGATTTTTGAATTGGACTATTTTCACTGCAGCAACTGTACTGTTTCCACACAAAGTAAGAGTGCATATTTCATTTTGCTTCAGAAGTCAGCAGTGTTCTACTAGCTTATGCATTACCCTTTAAGAATAAATCTTAACAACAACAATCATCATCTGCTTCTTCAGTCTCTCCCCTCCTTCACCTTTTAACTCAGGGAAATTTTGAACATCTACTTTGCTTTCTGTTAAAGAGTGTTAGAGAGAGAAATGTTCACATGAGAGAAACCAGAATAAAAACAACAGGTAACAATGAGCAGAAGGCAGCAAAGCCCTGCAGGAAGACATACACTCACCAAAAAAAATTCCAATGTTATTTCTCTCCTTTTTCTAATTATTATGAAATTTCATGAACTTGTTAATTGAGAGATGCTACACATACCTGTATAGAGAGTTTAAGATTCTGTGTTGTTTAGGAAAAGATACTGAACTTTTACAGAAAGGCAGTTTGTTTGACAGAGACAAAAGAATTGGTACAGCTCAAACAGAAAGTTCATATTCTGTGTAAGGCAATGGCAGATGATTCACAGAAAATCTTCTCAGTCCCTTTATTGCTGACTTCTGACCTGAAGCTTGTGTCTTACATTACTTACTCTTTTTTTTCCCCGCCTGCAGGATCTCTCTGGTTGGTTTTATGCATGTAAATAATACCTCTGTTATGCAAAGGGATTATTAAACAGGCTCCAAAAGTCCTGGGCATCTGTACATCCAAAATACTGAAGCCAGGAGGGAAAACCCAGCGGGGTATTTTCCGAGACTGATTTTAAGCGATGCATTATGATAGGAAGATTTGTGTTTCATGAAAGGAGGCTCTGCTGCAAACCCCACAACTGGGCTGCAGCCACAGCCATTAAGGCAGAGCAGGCAGCAGGCCAGGCTCTCACTGGTTTGGGAGCCAGTGAAGACAAAAAAGCAGCAGTGCCTTTGCAGCCCGAGTGCAATTCCACTGGAGCTGTACCGTGTTTCTGGATATAACACATTCCTTGTCCTTTAAAGGGTATGCTATCTTACACTTGGGAAGGGTTCCTTTCCTCTTCCCTCCTGGAATTGAGAAGTATTCCTCACTGCCGATTTAAGGCTTGTTTTGACAAAGAGAGCACTGATGAGGCACTCAAGAGCTTGTATTAAATCAAAGTTAGACAGAAGTGAGCAGCTTGTATATGTGCTGTGGGATACACTTGCTCACATATTTATCTTCCATGTTTTGAGAGAAGGTTACAAATATTTTTATATATACACACACACATATAAAAGAGTGTGAGTAAGCAAGCTCACATTCCAAGAGAAGTTTTCTGGCTATGTCAGGAGTGTAGTCCACCCTCTGCTAAGCAAACCTATTTTTTCCAAGCACAAGAGGATATTATCAGAGGAGCCCGTGTGGATGTACAGAAACCAGAGATCTGCTGGCTGGCTGAGGTGATGAGCTGACGGGCCGATGGCGCTCATTATCTCCACTCCTCAATCCAAGTTTTCCTGAAAAACGGACAGGGGGAGGAGAAGGCTCCAGCTGAGCACAGAGGACAAGCACAGGATTAGGAGTGAACAGCAAGGAAAGGAAGGAGAATGCAAAACTTACTGAAAACCTTTCAAAGAGCTAGAAAATAGTTCCTAGATTAGAAGATCCAGTTGTCAGCAATTTAAACAATACTCAGGTTTTTACTTCTGTACAAGGCTCTTCCATAACCCTGAAGCAAGGAAACTACCCAAAAGGAATGTAGCTATAGAAAACACCCTTAACTTCAGCTGCTCCGACTCTCCTTGGGATTTTAAAATGTTTCAAGCCCTGGTTCGCCAAGCCTACCACCCCCTGCCCAGCCACCAGCCCGGGGAGCCTGATGCCAAGTACAAGGGGAAGCTGGTGCACGAAACTCAGCTCAACTGCTTCTACATCAGACCTGGAGGTAAGAGCATCACCACCCTGTGCACTGGGAGCACTGCCTGATGGTTAAACAGAGCAACTGGTGATTTATTAAAATATGAATATCGATCTAGTATCAATATCCAACTGTGACGGAGAAAAGGCTCTCTAACAGTTAAAGTTAGAAAGTGAATGTTTATTGTGTGGGATAGCTCCCTAATGCACACTGCAAAGATCACAGGTCTTTATAAAACCTTATATTTACAAAAATGTTGAATATACAAAGTACAAATGCTTATTCGTACCCCTGACTTTTCCTCCTCTGCTTCGTATGCTAATTGACACAAAGGTGATTAAGCATGAGGAGTTTGTTCTCTGAAATGGGTCAGGGGTTCTTTTGTGAGAAGTCACCAAAAGGAGGAAGTAAAACGAGTCTTCCTCGTTCTAAACTTTCAAATTTTTCAATGCAGATGTGATAGATGGCTGGTAGAACTCTTTGTTTCCTGTTTTCCAGGACTATTTCAGTGGGTTTCTGGAAACAGGAGCTCTGGTGTTGTATTGATGAGTTTCTCTGTTTGACAAGCAATGAGTTATTAAATCCAGGTAGCTTTATTTAGATCCGGTTTCTTTTAACCATCCTCTAACTTTTAACTGATTTCAGCAAAGCTTATCTATTCATTTCAGCTAAATCAGCAACATCTATTGTTAACTGTAACCTTGGCTTTTCTCAAAGCTTCAAAATGAGTGTCTCACTGTAATGCAGGAGACCACCCCAATGGCTCCCAGCAGCATTTGGTGATAATGCACTGGGAAGCCCTGAATGTGTGATCACACCAGCTCAGGATTTAGATAATTCTGGTAATTCTCAAATCTGGGGAGTTAAGTAGATGGACGGCTTCTCTTGGTTATACATTGTATTTTGAGCAGCTAATGAATGTTGCTTTCCTGCTTCCACTTGTGACATGATTAAAAGAAAGGAATGAAAATGCAAGGAAAAAGAAAGAAGCAGGTTTTTATTGTAGACCAGGAGGCTAAGGAGTTTAAAGCATATGAAAGCTGGAAATACTAAATACATGTGTGCGTATGTGAAGGGATTAAGCTGCAAAGGCGGTTACACAAGGGATTTGTGAAAAGCAACCTGCTCTGGAATATCCTCGTTTGCAGGAGATGGATGTAGGCACTTGTGCATATTTCCCTGCTCCTGAAACGCTCCATTTTGTGCTGTACCAGGAGGGATGTGTGAGGCAGGGGGCATACAGGTAATCACATGAAAATAACCCCTCTGAAAAAAATCATTATCTGCTGCAAGCCCAACTCTCGAGCACTGCTGCATCCTGTGCCTATCTTATCTTGAAGAGACGTCAGGAATGCCCAGCCCTGGCACTGAGCTCTGCACAGCAAACCTCCAGACAGGCTCATTTGTTGCTTACATGCTGACATCCATAAATGGGAAACAAAGCCTGTGTCTAGCAGATATCTGCAGCATTGCTCTCCTGCCATCCCATACACAAACTCATCCCCAAAGGTTGCATGTTTGAGGTTCTAACTCTGCTCCATGTCCTTTTCCTGCTGATTTGTTTGCCTAAGCTGAGATACAGCTGCACCACACACAAAATCATTACCAGCCATCCAAAAACTGCACAGCTTTTTTGTCCTAGCTCCTTAGCCTGTTTCTGCTCACATGGCATACTCTGACTTCCAGATTGGGCTGAAACAAAAGCCACATTGGGATTTCTGCTCTTCTTTTCCTTATTTCTTTTTAAACACCTTCAACACCCAACAGAAAAACATCATTAGAGCAAACCCATGGCTGCAGTCATTGCAGTTACAGCTGCAGAAAGCCACTTGACAGACCAAAACCATTCTGAACTATTTGCTTTACTCAACCAAAGGCTGCCACAACTGGCACCAAATCCTCAGGGTGAGGAAGAAACAACTAAAATGTGCTTTTGAGAAAACCTGAATAGAAATATCTGTGCTGAGCTGGGCAGCGTGGCAAGGGATGTGGTGTTACGCATCAAAAATTAAAACTTAAGGCCTTCAGAAGTGGTGTCTAAAATTCCACTGAAAAATATAAATTGTATTTAGTTTAAAGGAAAATATGAATAATAATGCAGCCCTGGAAAAACTAAATTTAGAAATAATTATTAGTACAAACAATTTTGCATTAAAAACAACAAACAAAGTAATTCTGCAGTTCCTCCTCCTTTTTTTTAAAATATGAACATAAAAACCTAAATCATAGAACATTTACTCTCCACAATACACAATAAAAAAACCCCAAACACCCTAAAGCTGAATTAACTAATAGCTGCTACTCCTAGAGTCACAACAATAATTTAATTTAGCTGGGGCCTCTGCATTTCACTTAGTCCAGCCTCCTGCTCAGAATAGTGGCAGCTTCAATATGAGATACTTGGGGAAGGAAGAAATCATGACCAACTGCAAGTTTCCATAAAAAATTGTATTCTATGGCACTTATTCAGTTAATTTATTTTAAATTAATTTTCCTGTTCCCTTCCCTAGGTTAAAATCCACTCCTCCCATGGATTCAAGCAGAGTTTAGTTACAGGTTTCAAACCCTGTAGTTTGTGCACTATAGAAGAGGCAAACCAAATAACCTGACTGCAAAATCATAATTCCTGATGTTAAACCCACTTTCCTTAAGCCAGCACTGCTGTGTCCATCTATCCCTGAATGCACTATTAACTTATGCCATCAAGTTATAATAATGTTTTTATATCTCAGCAGGCAGGCACTAAAGATTTTCAAGTAGCCTTGAAAATGAAAATTATACAGAAAGCATGAAAATCTAATCTATAAATGCACATATTCTATGGTTTTAGTGATAATAGCTTAAATTGGTATCTATACTATTTCCAAGGGGCAGGTTATTATTTTCCTTGACATTCTGAGGTAATTTTTACTATTTTCTAAGCATTAAAATCATTGGTTAGTTGAAGTATAAAACACAAAGGCGGGAACCATATGGGAAATGTAGCAGAAAATTAATAATGCCTTTATCTGTGCTTTTATAAACCCGTTTATGAACAGGTAATTTCCGAGTGTAGGTACAAGGAAGTCAATAAACTGAGTGCTAGAGGCCACCCCGCAGGAAAAAAAATTATCATTACTGTGAATTCAACAAACAGAGGCAGGGAGAAACCTGCCTGCTTCTCTCAAGAAAATCAGCAGATGACAAACCATAAACCACTTAAGTTGGACAGAAACTTAAACAGGTTTCCAAAAAAAAATGCATGCAACATGACAAAGCTCATGCCATATCCTTCATTTCCTGGGTTAAAAATGACGAATTATTAATTAGAAATATAATAATTATTATTTTGTGCGTGTATGTTTTCTTTGGAAATTTCTAAAAGGAAAATAATGCCTGTGCTGGAGAGTGTTAGCATTCCAACACTCTCAGCAAAACTGAGGTTTCACTTTAAGGTCAGGAACACCCAGAGAAGATAATCCTGACCTCTGCTGTTGCTCTGTCCTGCTGGACACACAGGGAATTTTTAAAATGCTGATCAAAGGAGAGAAACTGGAATGGAAAGGACAAGAGATTTATTTGTATCTCTGAGACAAAAACGTCTCCAAGGACAGAACCTCAGGTAAACCACGATCACTTGTGTTCTAACAAATAGAAGTCAGTCCAGGCAGACTTTTTAAAAATAGCTTTACCCAAAACTGTTTAGCAAAAACTCAGGCTGAGAAGAATACAGCCCTAAAAAGGGCAAGGCCCCTAAATTACACAGCATTTCTACAGTTTGAGTTTGCACTTTCAAATTGACAAACACTTTTCAAAGAGTTTGAAATTATTTTAGTTAGAAAATAGAGTTAGAAATATTTTCTTAAAATAAAATGCAGGTTGTGGCAGCCCAGAGTAATATTCTGCAAACAAACTTAAGCTCAAAAAACCTGGTTTAAGTTATTCAGTTGTGACAAAAACACTGCATTTTGCATAATGATGCAGCAACAGAAAATCAAGTAATATTTCTGAATCAGCAGACCACTGATTCAGAGACATTTAGAGAAAAAATAATACCAACTGGACTAAGTTAAACACATTTACAGGTGTTTGTTTCAAAATTCTGAAAGATGAATGAGCATTTGGGGAATAATGGATCGAGTACACATTTCAATTTTCTGCACTCATCCTGTTGGGGTTTTGATATTGGACCTGATACTGCATGTGGGCAGGAAGGAGGCTGATAAATAAGGTTCTCCTTTCTAAACTGGTATTTTTTACCCAAACCAAAATCATCAAACAGAAACTATTACATCATAAAGACCAAGGCTGGAATATCTGTTTTGCCTGTTTCAATTGAGCAAGTAGTAGTTTATTGGTCAATATGCAGGAAGCCAAGTCTAAATATATACACAAGGAAATTTAACCACCAAATGCTGGTTTCATTCTCAAATTAAAAATAAAAATCAGAAGAAAGAAGAGGTTTAAAATACTGTATTACACAATAATTTAGTGTAGACTATGAACACATTTCAAGGGGAAAAAGACCTTATGGTAGCCAAAAGAAGATTGGTTTTCATCATATATTCTTTTTTACATATTCCTCTGATTCTCTTCTTGTTGCCTCCAACCTTTTACCTTCAGAGGTAAACTTTTAAAGTCTTCAAGCTAAGATGTTTTTACAAGGGAAATGCTACTTGCAGGGTCACAGCAGAGGTGGGACACTTCTAATCCACTTGTATTTTTATCAGTCTGTATTTCCTCAGAAGGTTAAACTAAAATGAGCCACAATCAGTCTCAAAAGATGAGTTGCTCTATTTGAGAGAGCTCGTGGATGCTGTAACACAATCTAAGAATGAAAAAGAATGGTTTGAGGAAAATATACACTGTTACCTTTTCCTAAATGCTTTACTATCACTTGCCCCCAGGCATATATTTGGAAAAATTTTCATACATAATTATGAACTCCAGGGGAAGAAAAAACCAAACTCCACAAACCATAGATAAAACCACATTTCTTTAGACAGCTGGCAAACCTCCCTCTCCCTCCTATCCTATTTACCAGAAGTCTCTGCAGTGTAGCAATCTGGGAAAACAATACAAAATTCAGGGTTTTGACAGACATATGGTGGCAGGTTAAAGTGAAAAACTGAAATAAGTGTGAGGTTATGTACAGACCATGTGTGTCTGCCCAGCTCTGCCCAAACCAGGCATGTCTGCTCTGCTTTTGTGCCCCTCCTGAACCTCTCAAAAACCCAAATTCAGCTCACACCTCTCACTAGAAGGCTTCATCCTGTGGCAGCCTTGGGAGATGACAGGAGCAGAGCCCTTGCTACAGGGTGGCACAGAAGTGAAAAGGAACTTCTGTGTCCAAATAGGTACAGAACTGTCAGGCAGAGAATGCTGGCTGACGTGTCACACAATTTCCTTCTCCCCTCAATAGAGCAGAAAAGCACCCAATTAACCTGTATCAGATCACTGTCACAATTAGCAGACTATTTTAAGGTAGGAGCTTGTGTTCTTGGCAGCTGGAATGCTCAAGGTGAAGCCAGCCCTGAGATAAGCAACTTAATCTTCCCCCAGTTCTCTATTTTCTGTAAGCATTGAAAGCAGGATTCAGTGATGAAAAGGTAAATGAAATCAAGAAATAATTCCCTGACCTAGCACACAGACAAACACCTGGTACAGTAGAGAGTGGGGAATAGCTGTAATTATTATCCAGCTGCTAAAGGGTGAAAATTAAGGTAATTCAATCAATAATTTACTGTTCTGTATTTCTTCTGTACTATCTCATATCAATCAGCATCAAGGCTTAAGCAGCAGGATCTGAACATTGGTTTTCCCAATAACTCTCACTAAAAACTAATGAAAAATGTAATAATTATGTAGTTAAGATTAGTCAAATACATAACTCATGAAATTTTGAAAAATCTTTAGAATTATTAGGTCACCTAAACAAAACCACAACTATTGTCCTGCTCTCAGAAAGCAAGCATCTAAAATTGCAGTTAACTACAGAAGTTTAAAGGTCACATTGAAAATTGCCTGTTTCATCCATAAACCTTGTGTTCCCTGGTGGACAGAGATTTCTGCTGGCATTAAAAAGTGGGATTTGAGCTTCCCTCCTGGCTTTGAAATGAATAACCCCACCTCCATCCTAGCAAATTTCCCAAATAAAACTTTGCTGTGAAATACTGGATCAGTGCAAACATTAACTGGCACGGATCCCAAATCCAGCCTGAAAAGTCCATGTGTCTCCAACATGGTGTTTAGACAATATTTCAACTTAAGATGACCAGGATCATATGAAAGAAAAAAAATATGAAAAAAAGAAAGTAAAAAGATAAAAATACCTGGTTTTATTTTAAGCATTTCTAAAATTGACACTGATTGTATATAAATTTGGAATTTTTTTTTCTATTGTGATCAATTATTGGATACAAAGCAAGCTTTACAAAAGGACAGCTATAACATGACAAAATGTTGTTGGGCTTGTCTAGTACACAAGTACCACCTTTTGCTGCCAAAAGGATTTATTTTAGACTGTGTGATACAACCAGCCACAGATATTCAGCTGTACAAAATGAATTCTGAACACTAAAAGAAACAAAACAATGGGCAGGGCCAGAAATTAGGAACCCAGAGGAATTGTTAGTTTTGTAGGATCTAACAAGAAGACATGTGTGAAAAGCAGCCTATGAAGTCACCAAGTCAAACAACTAGTTAGAAAAAGATAATTTGTTTCCAGATACTGTTAGGTATTACTGCCAAACTGTCCCCTGTTCTGCCAAGCAAACAGCTATTACTGAGTACTCCCTGTTAGTATGTGAAAGCAGGGGATAAAAATAATATTACAACATAAGGGCCTGAACGCTCCAGTTTTGTGTGAAAACTTCATTTAACAAGGAATAAGCCTCAAGCCTTAGTTTTGCAAAAAACTAGAAAGGCAAGTTGCACAATAAAACACAAGAGCAGGAAAATATTCCCATAGAAAATTCAAGAGGATATTCAGAACTGTGTTTGGATGGGGTCCTTGTGAAAACCCACACTTATTGTCAAGGGCAGGCCTTTATTTCATGTTGCAAAGGCTTTGAAATACAAAATAAGGAAGAAAGGGCAAGAGGTGTCTGCAGCTCAGTGAAGAAATCACCACATGAACTATTTGCAGAATAGAATGCAGAAAAGAAAACCTGGAAAAGTCAAATGAGTTGGTAAAAAATGTGTTCCCAATTTGCTCTGGAAACAGATGTCTTCATGAAAATCTGAGACAACAAAAGCTTTTCCTTTAAAGTATCAAAACCTTCCATTTTCTTGAAGAAATAATAACTAATTAAGCTTAAAATTATTAAAATTAATATTATTAAAATTAAAATAATTAATAATTAGGTATTTGTCAGAATATTTTAGGAAGATAAACAGCTAGGGGTAATATATCCTTATACCAGAACTCAAGTGATACTGACAGAATTTACAGGGTTTTTCCAGTAAAACAAGCATGAATCTGCACTCAGACAACCAAATTCTGAATTCAGTTAAGAGGTAAAGATTTACCCATAGTTAGGTCAAACAGCTAACCCTGGTAAAAATCAGATCCACAGACCCAGGCATCCTGCTCACAAGCACAGGCTGCTCCTTATATTTGCAAATCTAAAATTTTCACATCTCTTAATGAAAAAAGAGGTTACATTCCCCATCCCCTCATTTTTCTCTTAGTAAAAAAATAAACAAATTACAATTTATGTGCAGTAATCAGACTAAAAACTTATTTTCTGTCACCATAGAATTATGACAACTTCTAATTACTCTTTATACCATTTGTGTCAACAAAAATGAAAGATTAATTGATCAGACTTCAAAAGGTAGATATTGGTAATACATACATGAACTCCTAAGGAAGTTTCAAAATGAGATTAAACAAGACTACAGCTACATAACAAAAAGCCTTCAACATTAGATGGAGTAAAGAGGTGTCACAGTATTTAAAATCCTGATGTCTGGCCCAGTCTAGGTTAGCCTGCAGATGTCTGCAACTCTTCAGTTTCCTTCTGAGCTCCAATTCTTTGTCAACCTAGCAAATAGTCTCAAAAATAGCAGTTTCATTGAGGTTATTATGAATGTTCTTTCTCTGTTGCTTCTACCACATAGTGTGTATGAACAATGGGATTCCCTCTTGATGTATTTCCCCACTCCAAATTAGTTTAAGAAGGTCCAAAGATTATCAAATTGGGCTGCTCTGCAAGCCATGGATTGCTCCAGCCTTCTCTGCATCCACAGGGAGCACCTGAGCATCACAATTCACAAAACCCTTCCTGCAATCTGCTTTATGCACAAAGGACAAAGCCCAGACCAGGGCTGCAGCTCCAGGCTGGAGTTACAACTGCTCCCTGCACATGGTAACAGCCTGTGTGCAGATCTGCAGGCACAAATCAGCTTCCTCCTGTCTTCCACTCATTCCTGAGCTTGCCTGACACTTGCTAATTCCTGTGCAAAGATAATCATGCAGTATCAACAGAAAGCCCCAAGTAATAACTTTGTCTTTCAGCGGGGTTTAAATTAGACTCAGCATCATGTTGTCAAGAGCTAAGAGAAGCAACCTGCCTTCAACAGGCTCTGAGAGCAGGGCTCTGGAGCAGAACACAGCTTGGAATTGGCTGCATTTGTCTATTTTTGTGCAGGAAATCAAGGCTACAAATACGACACTGAGCCTCCCCAGCAGTGATGAGTGTATGCAGAAAACACACACACACACACTTTGTGTCTCTCTCAGCCCATCATGTACAGGCAGCCACAAACATTCACAATTTATCAGTTAAATGAGGAGATTGCTCCCGTGCACATCCTAGTAGAGTGGCATTTAGTATTAATTCCTTTATTAATTCCTTTAGTAGAGTGGCATTTTAGGGAACACTGAGCAGCTCTTCTCTTTCAGCACATCAAAAAGGCAAAATGCATTGTTTCAATTTCCCCCCTTGAATGCTGCAGTCTGAGCACTGGGACTGCCTGAACCAAGACCAAAGAGAACCTAACTCCAGTATTTAATTTAATACTCACATCTGGCATTTCTGTAGAGCAAAAAAGGGTCCTGGAGCTGGAAGTCGAGGTCTTTAGTGATAGGTTCTGTTCGATTTTCCATGCTCAGTCTGTTCATAATTGTGAAACCATGCCTTGGAGAAGCTGATCTGAAAGGGAAGGAGTAGAAATCCCATCAGGTCGAGGAAAAAGGGAATCACAAGAATTTCATTGTTGTGTAGGGCTCCAAATTCATTATTTATTTATTTCTAAGAGACACTACAAAAATCTGATTGTGTTGCCAAGGAAATAACAGTTGACTTCTGCAGTTTCAGTAATCCTTTTAATTATGGCAAATACCTACATTTGTGTGAGAAATAAACAGACCATCAGCATCACACCATCAATGCCACCATCTACCCCACAGCTCCTCACTGGAATAGAAAGCAGCAATTTTAACCAGCCAAGTTCTCAACACTCAGGTTAACAAATGCAGACACAACAGCCATCAAAGAGAGAATTTTCTACACCACCTAAAATGTAAGGATAGGAGTCACCACGTGAGAAACTGGAACAGGTTGTCCCAGAGCAGCTGTGAATCCTCCCCCAGCCCTGAATGGTCCCTGATAAATGATGAGCCTAAACCATGATGTGACTCTAAATCATTGTGCTCATTCATGGAGATTACTTCAAATTACTTAGATAAAACTGTTAAACCTGTCATGATCCTGACAGGAGACACTCCTTTCAAGCCAAGTTTGGCAATACAGGAAAAGGTGATGGCTAAACATTTGGGAATGGGAAACCTCTGCTTAATTGCTGGTGTGTGGATTTCTGTATGAAACCAAAACACAGGAACCTGTATTGCAGGATTGGAGTAAACAAAAAAAACCCTCAAAAAACAAACAAACAAACAAAAAACCAAACAAAAGGGAAATGCTTGACAAGAATCTTTGTTTGCAAGGCTCAATATTTCACTTCAAGCAAACAAACAGTGCACTTCCACTGGTGTTCACCCAGCTGGAAGTCTGACGTTTTGACTGTTCCTCAAATTCACAGAGATGAGCTGGGCAGTGAATAAGACAGGGCAGGTAAAACAGTAACATTTTACATTGTGGCTACAGTAATGAGAAGAAGCAAAGGCAGCATGAGTGGTCTCCAGACTGTCTGTTAGCAATGTCTTTTTCACAGGACTTTGTAAATTTGCAAATCCTATTTAAACCAACACAAAAGATTTCTCCAGTTTACCCATACTGGCATTTAAATCGCATTTGGAAGTCTTATCAGAATACAAGGTCACATCTCGTTCAGAGCATTTTTTTCCCACATTTGCTTCTGACAGTTTGTCTCTTTTCCCTCTTGAACCAAGGGGAGCATTTAAAGCATTTAATTTCATTTAGCCATGCTCCATGCCAGCCAGCTTTCCCATATGCACAGATTTCACCCATACATGTCAAAGTGCGGTGTCCTCACCTTGTGTAAACAAACAGCGTTCCCTC
Source organism: Cisticola juncidis (assembly GCA_013400215.1). Classification (NCBI taxonomy): domain Eukaryota; kingdom Metazoa; phylum Chordata; class Aves; order Passeriformes; family Cisticolidae; genus Cisticola; species Cisticola juncidis. Next base: position 174,170 of record VXBR01003483.1, read on the forward strand.
CACATCCGTCTTCTCCTGAGGAAAAGGAACATTAAGGAAGTTGAAAACAGGGCAGTGTTTTGCTCCATCAGTGAGCCTCCTTTTCTCTGTTTTACCAGCACCACCAGTCACACCTCTCTCACCAAACCAGGAAAAAATCCCTACACCCAATTTCATGGGCTGGGGAGGCTGGAGCCAGCACAGGGCACACTGCAGGTCTCCCAGGGTCTGAGGGAAGGTATTAAATGCTGCAGGCACACCACCATGACATTAAACATTGCACTGGGTAATTCCAGGCTGCACCTGGGCACAACACACAGGCAAGAGGCAGAGGGAGGAGTTTTCAAAGGGCACCTGCCCTCAGAGGTGATGTTTGGCACAGAAATAGGGAAAAACAACAAAAAAAGGCAGAATGGGCAGGTTGTTCACCCACAGCCCCTGAGCCTCACTGTTACAGCAAGCCAAGAGCCACCTGCCAAGAGCCTGAATGTTCTGTAGCTAAAGTTTCCCAAGGTAATTACATTCATACATCTTACAACAATGCTTTTAGCACAGGTAACTCCACCTCTCTTTTGCACACATGTGGGTTCCATTATAGGTGTCAGAAGAGCAGAGAAGCACCTGAGGCCCAGAGCCCTAGGTTAAAGCCCAGCCCTGGATGAACCCCAGTCTTCCATGGCCTTGGGTTATAAACCAGACTTGGGTTAAACCCCAGTGTTCCGTGGCCTTGGGATAAAAATTGGACCTGGGTTAAACCCCAGTCTTGGATGGCCTTGGGAAAAAAATTGGACCTGAGTTAAACCCCAATCTTCCATGGCCTTGGGAAAAAAATTGGACCTGAGTTAAACCCCAATCTTCCATGGCCTTGGGAAAAAAATTGGATCTGGGTTAAAATCTGGCCTCCACAGCCCTGGGTTAAACCCTGGTCTTCCATGGCCTCAGGCTAAACTCCAGCCTCCACAGCCCTAGACCAAAGCCCAGCCTACAGTACCCTAGAGCGAACCCCAGCCTCCTACAGCCCGAGGTTAAACCCTTTTCTCCCACAGCTCCAGCTTAACTCCCAGTTCCAGGGTGGGAACCCCTCCACCCTGTAGCCTCCCAAAGCTCACCGAGGGCACACCGGGGACACACTGGGGACACACCAGGTGAACACCCAGGCCACACCGAGGGCACACCGAGGGGACACACCGAGGGCACACTGAGGGCACACCGGGGACAGGTGTGGGCGGCACCGGCAGGCCCCGCCCTCTCCCCTCCCTCACACCTCGGCGGTGGGCGGGGCCTGCCAGAGGAGGGCGTGGCGTCCCACAGGGGCGGGGCGTGTCGCGGCCAGGCCCCGCCCCCTCCGCGCGGGATGGGGCGGGCCCGGGACGGCGGGGACAGAGAGGCGCTGGAGTGTCCCCAAAAGGGTCACCTGGAGTGTCCACAGCTGCTCTCAGGGTCACCGGGAGTGTCCCCAAGAGCACCCAGGGTCACCTGCAGTGTCCACAGCAGCTCACTGGGTCACCTGGGCTGTCCACAGCACCTCACAGGGTCACTGGGTGTGTCCACAGCAGCACGGGCACACGATGTGTCCCGTCCCGTCCCAAACGCCATTCCAGTCCTGTCCCACACGCCATTCCAGTCCTGTCCCACACGATATCCCACATCCCGTCCCACACATCCCCTCAGAGAGCCGGCCGAGCCTGGTGGCCTCAGCTCCTCGCTGCCCTCCTGGCGGTGCCTCAGCTCCTCTGCTGGCTGCCCTCATCCCTTTGCAGCTGTTTAGTGCAGCTTTAGGTCTCTCAGGAAAGGGAAAGCTGAGGGGATCTCATCAGTCCGTGTAAATGTCGCCAAGGGGAGAGTGCCCGACTGCAGTGGTGCCCAGGGACAGGACGAGGAGCGGCGGACACGAGGTAAAACACGAGGAGTTCCACAGGACACAAGGTAAAACACGAGGAGTTTCACAATTCTACCTCAGCATGTGGAAAAACTTCACACTGAGGGTGGCTGGGTGGCCATGGAGTCTCTCTGGGGACACAACCTTAGTGTGGATATAAATACACACAAATATATATATATATATATATATATGTACTCGTACGTGCGACAAGCAGCTGAAACCTAAACAAGCATACTATAATATGCATATGTTGTACGTTGTACAAACAGCTAGTGACAGATGGACAAGAGCAGGGATTCAGTTGCCACATTTGCCTGTCAGACACACATATTTATCATTAATCTATTGGTACCGACAGTTTACAGCAAATACACGAGCTTTATGAGGCGTGCAGATAAGCTCAGCACATGCTTACATGGAAAAGATTTGCCTCAGCCCCCTGCAAGAGCAAATTATTTTTCCTTCATCACCTCAGGCTGATGCAGCCATTCTGGAGGCAGTCCCACCTTCCCTGTACAGAAACAAAAAGATGATTTATTTACTTCCAGACAACAGGATGCCCTGGAAGAACCAAGGTGATGGTAGGAGATGCTGGCTTAAGGTTTGCAATATTCCTGACACAACATTTTCAAAAGGACAGTAGCTGGACAGAGGGGATGGGGTCTGCTGTTGTGTTTTTTCCCTTTTTTTCACTCTGGGCCAGATGGAGCCTGTGGGATAGAGTGAGCAGCAGCCTCTGTTCCAAGAGCACAGGGACAAGCCAAGGTAAAAGACTCCCACCTTTTAAAGTGAGATAGGAGAGAACTGAGGAACAGCAAGCTGGGAATTCATAGAATTAAATGTAGGAGCAGTGAGTCTATTGAGTGGAGTTTGGAGTGGCCATGCTGTCAAAAAGGACAGAAAGAAAGGGTGATTTTTGGGACACAGAAGAGACTCTGCAGGTTTTATTCTATCCCAGAAGGCCACCAAAACCTGCATCACTAAGAATAAAGACCTACAGCTTATTCTGAGAGCATCTGTTAGGAGAGGAAACATCTGAGCATACTCTGGTTATCATCTGTCTCATTCTCACTTCCTCCTTGTCTAAAGCCACCTTGTTTCATTTGGAGCTGTGATGAAATGCAGCTTTGGAGTTTAGAATTCTCTAAGTATTTTCTGTGGTAGGAAAATGGCTCTAAGCAGTCCCACTGCAAAGCTCTGGCTGTCCTACAGATCCTGGAGCAGCAAGGGAGATACATGGGCTCATGTGGACAAGGAAAACTGCTGTCCTGGGGCTGGTCATGACCAGAGTAGAAAGGAAAAAAAAAAAAGGAAAAAAGTAGTAAGTAGGAAAGATAAGTCAGCTGTTGCTTAAACGTTTAACAGATACACATTAGTTTCTTTTTGCTGATTAAATAGTTCTCAATTCACAGTTTCCAGCCACTCTTAAGCACATTCCTCCTCATGTGCTGGGGCTTCTCTTTACCATCATCTTCAATTCTTTGGCAATTCTGCTGCTTACACAAAGTCCAGATTTGTCACCAAGGCTTGGAAGTGTGAAACTCTTGGAGTCCCACTCCTTGACTCTTCCTTTACACGTGCTTTTCCTGCCTCCAACCTTAAAAAAAAGATGCCTTTTTTAAAAATATTTTTTCCCCCTCTTTTCAAATCTCTTGAAGCAGTCCTGTCTGATATATTGGCTCTGTGTTTCTGCTTGTAGCTGCTTTTTACCCCCTCCCTCCCAGCTCCCTGTGCCCCTTTCTCACATGGCTGGACAGACAGGTCCCTGACATTGTGTTTTGGTCAGCAAACCTGTCAAGCTTCTGGTCAGGCCTTTTTATATTTTCTGTTCCACTCTGAGGTACCTTCAGTGGGTTCCAGCTGTTTTCCTCCATAAGTGGAATGTAATTGCTCCTTCCATTTAGCCTGAAGTAAATATACTTAATAAAGCCATTAGTTCTGCCCTGCTTTATGGGATCACTTGATAGCAGACTAAAATTTTTCCAATGAAACAAGACTCTGCTAAGAGAAGCACTGTGAATTCTCACTGCATCTAAAAATTTAAGGATGTTTTAGTAAAAATGTCACAGCTTAAAAACATTGATTCTTTAAACTATGGTTCTTTTTCTTACAGTCAGTAATCCAGTAGCTCATGATAACTGTAAAATCGAGTCTGAATGATTTTGCTGTAATTTTGTTTATGAAACAAAGTAATTTTCTAGCTTTCAAAATGTCATAATTTCATGAAGTATATAATTAGAATGTCACTTTTTTTGTCTTCTACCTACCCAGATACTGTTTTGTTAAAGGAACCCAAGTTGCATCTTGCTTTTGATGTGGCATGAAAAGGATTTTGTGCAGGTAATATTCAGGCCAATTCAAGGCAAATGGTAGCTGTCTTTTCCTTTTCATTCCTTCCCAAAAGCTGCCAGAATTTTCTCCCTGCTGTGACTGGTGGCACCACTGCTGCCCCTGCTAGAGGAGAGAGTGCTGAGGCAGCACTCCTGAGCTCCTCTTGCTCATCCAGTGTGAGAAATCAAGGTCCAGAAAATCCTCAGAACCTTGTGCAGGCAGCAGAGAGTACAGGCTTCAACCTGAGACCTTGGAAAAGGCTTCCAAATTCAGAGATCGTAAGAATGAAAATGAATCAAAATTAAAATGAATCAAAATTAAAATTAATCAAAATTAGAGATCAGTAAGAGTGTGAGTTTGTAGTTTAAGCAGAGACATATTGAGCTAGGTAGTGGGAAGTTTTAGAGTGTAAAGTTTAAGATATAGAAGTAGTTGTAAAGATAATAAGAAGTTTTAAGGTGTTCTGTAAGTTTGTGTGTCATTAGATGATTGGTCAGGAGAGTCTGCACTGCAGCAGAGCCATATAAAACAAATTAATTAGGGCTTGGTGTGAAAGTAAAAACATTCTTTGTGGCAGTAGTTTATTGGCTAATGAACCTTTAAAAGACCTTGGAACCTGTGATCTTGTAACCACTGACAGGGACTTTGGGCATATGGTGAGACTGTGACAGTAAATAATGCTCTGAAATGCCTTGGAGTGGTCTTAATAAAATTCTAGATTTCATCCTCCAGTCTCTCTAATGCTGACAATATTCCAAATATATATTGTTGATTTCCCTGCTATAGCAAAGAAATAATACTGTGAAAATGTACAGAAGGTTTTTTCCTCCTTCTTTATTTATTTAATTTAGCAGAATTCACTAACTGCAGCAGCATTTCTCATAAGGTTTAACTTTGCAAATTCCTTTACTTCCACCCCCATGCTACTTTAATTACAGTTAAATTTTAACACTAGATTTGATCCTGAGAAGGCAACCATTTGGAGCGAGTGTGTGATTTTCTTTCTGTGATTTTGTTGCCACAACTGCCTGTTTTAAAGCCCAGTGAAATATTATCGATAGCCATTTCCTATTGCTGTCCTGATAAACTGACATAAACTGTTTTGAGCCTCATTTTCATTGTTTGCTTGGTTGGTTTCTAGACAAGCCACCAAAACATTGAAGAGGCTCAGGCAGCCCTGCTATTTCCCATAGGTTAATAAGGTACAGCAGCAATTATATCTTCCCTCAGATAATCCCTTTCCAACCACGTCTCTCTGGTAATCACCATTTAATTTGGCACAATCACACGCCTGTTGCTCTAAAAGAGGTATTTTCCAACCAGTGGCAGAGAAGGTGCCCCTGTTTAATTAATTCCTAGTATGGAAAGTTTCATTAGATAATTACATTAAGTCAGGACCTTATTTTTCCGCCTCACCTGGCAGAGCAGCTCTTGCCCTGTGAAGGGAATGGAATCATCACCAGCCACTGCTGCTGCTGCAGAGAAATCCACAGTGCCCATGGGGCCAAAATACCTTTTTGTGGGTTCTGAACATTCCCATCAGCTTTTGTTTGAGCCAGTTGGAGAAGCAGAAGGAGAAAGTCTGAATAACTTTATACTTTTAGCTGTTATGGTGATATTTATTAAGAGAATTTGCATTATTTCCTTCTCAGCTGGCAGAAGTATCCCCTTGGGTTTTGTTGTTGTGTTTGTTTTGTAAATGAAGGATGTTGGTGTTTGTTAAAGACTGATACAGCATCTCACAGCTTTAGATATAAGTGGATGAAGTGTGCTGCAACAATTCTGAATTGCAGAGAGCAGATAAATATCAGGAATGATCCTGAAAGTTAAAGAAAACAAGCAAATAATGTGACATTTCTGTCCTAAACATTCCCCCAAGGCTTTTGTATTTTTGATAGCTGCCCATGGATTGGTGAAATTTGGGAATTTTGGGGAAATAGCCATTTCTGTAGGGAAATTCTTGTGCTGGTAATGGCTATTTCAGCTCTGCTCCTCCAGGTGGGCAGAGCTGCTGAGGGCTCTCACAAACACCTCCTGCAGTTAAAGTTAACCTTAAAAACTATTTTAAGTGTCCTTTGAAGTAAGATCACCTAACCTACACTAGCATGATATTGGCACAGCACCTTAGATGATCATTTTTGTTTGTTATTGCCTTTATCTGGCTAGAAAATATGAGGAAAAGATTTGTTTTAAAGTAAGCTTCCTTTCAAACTGAAAATTGACTTTTCTTCCCCTTTTGTTATGCAGCATGTTGCAATAAGGATCCACAGTTACCTCTGTGATTTAAATGCAATTACTTGCAGCCTTCTGAAGAGTAAAAATATTTCATGTTTATTTCAAACCTACATTTTGGTCATTATTTGTGTTGCTTTAGGGTTTGTGGGTATGAGAAGAAAGGACTGGGCAGAAAAAGGAGTTGAGATTTGTGTAACTGAACCAGAAAACAAAACTTGGTACCATTTGAAGGGTTGCCCTTGGAAACAATAAATGCAGTGTATCCCTGGTTTGTAGAAGGGTTGGATTTAGGCAAAGACGCCTTCCATCAGGCAGCCAATACAAGATTTAAGCACTTTTGAATGAGATTTTGAAGTGGAAACTAAAGGTATTAGCACCACAAACCCCCAGTGAGTGTCTGAGTCCGGGTTTATTACAGTTGTGTGAATTTGTTTCCCTCGGTGGATTCTGAGAGCTGCAAAGGCATTTGGCTGTCCCTCTCTCACAATCTGATTTTGTCATTTTCTGGTGATGCTGTGCTGCTTCTTCTGTCAGATTAAATTTACAGGCATATTACCTCGCCTGACAGAAACATGAACTGCATGGATTTTTCAAAGGAAAGCTTCCATAAGGAGTAACAGGGCAGGGTTTCTTCTTTTTATTTATTTTTTTGCCTCTTATTTTTCATGCTGGCTTGTACAAATCTGTTAATTTTATTATCACCCTAAATTAATCTTATAGTATTGAGCTGAGCTTGCTTTCTTATCTACAATGAAATTGCTGTGTCATCGAAGCACTAGTAAACCTATTGAGTTTAAAACTAAATCAGGTTCATTTTTGTTGGGGTTTTTGTGATTTACTTTTGGCTTGCTACTCAGCTGTAAGGAAAGGCCCTTCTGCAGGTGTTTTACAGGCTTCTGAGGGAGTTCTGTGGTTACAGGATCAGCAATACAGATTTCAGGGTGCAGGATTCAGGCTGAAAGGGGCATCTGGAGCTGCTGTTCCACATGATCATAAAGAGGTGAGGATTGCAGGAAACCTCCCAGGACTGTTGTGCCATTGTTGGTGCAATACAGACACATCCAGACTGGGCAGGGGGGATGCACAAACCCAGCTGGTGTCACCAGGGGATGGAAGGGCCAGGAATCTTGGGATGGGCTGCAGGAGGCAGGGCTGGGCTGGAACAGGGCTCGCTGTGTTTAACAAACACCAACATCCTTCATTTACAAAACAAACACAACAACAAAACCCAAGGGGATACTTCTGCCAGCTGAGAAGGAAATAATGCAAATTCTCTTAATAAATATCACCATAACAGCTAAAAGTATAAAGTTATTCAGACTTTCTCCTTCTGCTTCCCCAAGTGGCTCAAACGGGACTGCAGGAGGGCAGCACTGGCATGAGCACAACTGAAGGAGGTTTGTCACCAGGGTGGGACGCCTGCCAGGGACAGAATGGAGTGGGGAGGACAGGGCTGGGTGGGTCTGGAGGCAGGAAAACCCAGGTAGGTTATGGAAACAGAGTAAGAGGAGGGTTTAATGGAAGGAAATGCAGAGCACAAGGATGGGTAAGGAGTGTGCTGTCATCACCAAGAACTGTCCTACTGCCATGACCATTTCTCGTTTTAACCAGAAATTAAAGTGAGCTCACTTTAATTGCTGGTTGTGACATGACCCAGCTGGAAGTGGCTGCTGCTACAGAGCAGAACCTTTGCAGAGTCTCCCCTCCTGCAGCACTGGGCAAGTGGAAAGCAGATACAGCTTACACAGACATAGATTTTCTGTCTCCTTGCCTCCAAGAGGTTTCTGAGGGATACAGACCAACAGACATTTTCTCTCGAGCAAGAAAGAGACGTAGGCTTAGGAATTGCAGGAGAAGCTGATTGACCATCAAGAAAAATGTTGTAATGATTGAGGAAGCATTTATGAAATGACAAAGCCTGCTAGAAAGCATCTCTGTTTTCCCTACTACTTGGCAACAGTTGCCACAAGACGTAGAAGCCCTCTGTACAGTTCCAAGAGAGATGATGTGCTCTAACATTTTCAAATGTCTAAGTATCATTAACTCCAGCTGACAAATAGCAGTTCCATTTTATCCTGAAAATCATACTTACCCTAAAATCATGTCAATAGAGACTGTGATTTGAAATGTGCTTTAGGATGTGGAGGGAGGAAAAGGCGTGGGGTACTATTTTTAACATTCTGTCTCTGATATTGCTGTTTGCAAAAATGATATAAAACATGTTGTTTTGTCTGAGCTTTAGGTGGTGTATGCATGTGTGATTGTATGCAAAAAACCCACAGGCCCAAAAGGAGAGACAGGCTCATTTTACTCATCACTAAAAATTTCAAGCAATGAAATGGTGTAAAGCTTCTCTGAAGTTTGATTTCCTCTTATCTGCATTAACTCCTGTTTGCCCATGACCTTCACACTGCCTAGCCCCTCATCCTTTTTTATGAACACCAGGCTGAATGCCTCTCCTACTCTTCCTCTTGATAAGCCACATCAAGAAATTGTCATCAACATATTAACATGATTATTCATGAGGAGGGATTGATTTCATGAAGTGTCTAGTTCAAAATTACAGACTAAAGAAGTTTGAATAAGTTTCCCAAACTACTGGGTAATTATCCAAACAGAACCATTTAAAGCTCTTCCACTCCTTGTATTAATAGGAGCTGCAATATTCCCATGCTGACTATGAGAGGAAAAATCAATATCAGCAAACGTACATTCATATTGATTTATCTTCCCTTTTGGTTCTCTAATTTAGTAAAGGCTACTAATGCAACATTACATAAAGATCCTCAGGAGAGCAGAAAGGCTAATAGGAGCAGGTATTGCTGTTTGTTCTGGGGAAGTGAACTGACTGTACCCTTCAGAGTCAACTGCTGCCCACTCTGTGATCCATGGGCTTTTGGGCTGTGTGTCACAGACCATTATTCCAGGAAAGGGATTGGAAGGAGGCACCCAGAGGACTTTTTGGAATGCAGGCCCTATTAGGATTTTTGGATGTCCTCATATACGTGTACAGAGTTGTTGGTAACCTTTATTAAATTAGGTTAGAAAAGGGTTTTAGATCACCTCCAATTCTTATGCATATATTTGATTTTTAATGCAGTATTGCATGTATGAGGAAAAATGAATGCCTTATGAAAATAATAATTTTGTTTCAGTTAGTCATTCTAAACAAAGCAAAGAGAAGCAAATGAGGGGGGGGAAATGTTTTGTATGGTTTGAAAACTGAAGTTTATGGCTGTCCAGAGCATCAGAAAGTTGTCACATGGGAAAATGAGTCAGTCAGACACCTGTATGTTACATCCTCAGAGATTAAAATGGGGATGTGATATATACAATAAGCTACTGTATGTTTAAACTACTATAAAGCTTCAGAAAAAAAAACCCTTTTAATTAAAAAAAAACCACTTCTTATAATGTTACAAACATGGAAGTGCAACAGGTTATAAAATGGGAAGAGCATTCCCTGTGCTCTATCAAGAGGCACAGGTTCATGACTGGGAGATTTCCATGTGGTTGGTTTTTTTTTCCCCTCCCTTTTTTGAGGATAGGGCGCTCATGAGGACACTGCCAAAAAGTAGGACATTTCCTTATTCTACCAAAGGACAAGGAAAACAACAGATTACTGAAAAATAAGTCAGAATAATTAGGTCATTGAAGGTCTGGGCTCATGGAGGTATTTAGTGTCCCAGAAGAACGGCTGATAATCTGCAGCTGAAAAGTCACGTTTTGAGGATCATTGTAAAAGTTGAGTTCTGTCTTCCAAGGCCCAAATTCCTATTTTTTTCCCAACTTTTATTGAATTTGGCCATCAAGGCCTTCTGCTACAGAAGTAAATGCAAGTACAGCCTCTGTCACACTCTAATTGATGGAAAATTAATTTTCCTTAGTCACCTTCATTGAACCTTCAACAAGTTCTTGCCTATGAAGGAGGATTCGAGCTGGATTTGGGGTACCAATGACAGGGTGGCTGTCTCCAAATGGCCATGGCATCACAATTTGGAAAACTCTGTTCAGCCTGCTCTTTTCTCTGTCCATCAGCAAAGACTGTGGCTCCTGCTGGGAGTTACAGTGATACCAGAGGGGTTCACTGTGGAGATCTGCCTTTTTCCCAGGGGAAGGGGTTTCCCTCTAAACCCAACCTCTTTAACCAGTTCCAAACCAGTTCCAAAGGAGGAGAAGATAAATCAGTATCACAGAAGTGAGGTGTTCCAGGGGTTCTGTCGGGAAGTACTTGAACATAAGGTAAATATTTAATTCCATGGAAACAGAGTGATGGTGTTTCTCACAGAGGTTTAATTCTTGTGTCATTCACAGAATTTTGGATATCACTTCCTTGGTGCACCTCCTGAAACACACGCTTTCACCCACCCCCAAATCTGAACACAAACTGGTTTTACTGCAGGGTTTATTAAAACAGCTGAAACATTTTAATTCAGAGCCCTTGTTTTACCATTTGGAGAAACTGGTAACGAGTGTGGGTGATCATACTTTTATTTCAGCCCTGAGGAGAAGACAGGGGCTACACCTGCTGGAGAGTGCAGAGACCCAGGGATGAAGTTCCAGGTAGTTTTGAGTTCAGTGCCTCTTGTGTTCTGGCCCTATAGCTTGTTCTTTTTCCATGCTGAGCATATGGAAGTCACAATTCTTTCATGGAGCTTTAACTCGACAAGATTCAAGTCATGCACATGACAGAAGGCCTTGAAATCTGGGCAATGTTGCTTGTCAGATTGCAAGTCCTGGCTCTGAAGCATTTATTACCCATTTTCATTGGGAATTTCTAGTGTGTGAATTTTTGAATATTGCAGGATAAAGCACTTCTTTTAAAAATGACTGATATTTTTTTCTCCAGAAACTTGCAGAATAAATTCAACCTGCACCCTGAGAAATTTCAATCCAAACAGTTAAAACTTTGTTATCAAAAGCTGAAAAGAATGTCTTGTAGTAGTGTTGCCTTGTACTTATGTTGTGTTAAAGAGGGGTTATTTTTAAATGAAAATCAAACGCAGAGTACTATTTAGTAACACTGTAGTTCATGTGGATTTTCAGTTCTTTCGTTACAAGGTCTCAACCAGCTTCACAAATACCAGTGAGATGCAGAAACACAGTATTCATCTTATTTTAAATAAAGGTAGGGTGGGGAGGGCTGCATTTGGTCAGTGTGAGTGAGGAAGCAACACATTTGAGGTTAGAGATGAAATAATTTAGCAAGTCCTTCCTGTTAACCTTTGAAACTGCATATTAGGGAATACTTGGTAGTTCCATTTTTGTTTAGGATGCCTGAGGTCAGCGTGGCTTGGTTATTCAGGGTGACAGCCCTCCTTTCCTGGATATTTTGTTATTATGAGAGCAAATTATTCAGGAGCACCTTCTTCATGTACCTCTTGCAGTACCTTCCACGTGGTGACCTCTCACAGGCCGATGTTTTTCCCATTGAGTTCATGGTTGCCACGTGATTTTCCCCTGCCCTTTGTGGGGCCATGGCACAAAGCTCAGGTCACTGTATTCCCTGTATTCCCTGTATTCCCTGTACTCCCTGTGTTCCCTGTGTTCCCTGTACTCCCTGTATTCCCTGTATTCCCTGTATTCCCTGTATTCTCTGTATTCTCTGTATTCCCTGTATTCCCTGTACTCCCTGTGTTCCCTGTGCTCACACTGTGTGTTCAGAGCTGGAGGGAGGCTGTGCACAGGGCAGAGCCATGCTCTTTCCTTCCTTGGCTATTCCGTGGTACACCCTGCTGCAGGAAGTGGTACCTGATCCCTCCTGGAATCCCTTGTTACATTCAGAGGAGGTGGTGGAAAGCAGCTCCATCCCACCCTGCTGCCTGTGTGTTTTCTGTGGGACAGGGTAACTCAGCTGGTGATGCCTTTGTGATGTTCTCTGTAGTTCTTCTGGGTCCAGCTCTGCCAAATGTGTAGATGGTAGCAGGCCAAATTCAGCTTTTTACTTTGTCTACAAAGAGCTTAATTTGGTGCTGGCATTAGTTCTGATTGCTTAAAGCCACCAAGCAGCTCTTTTCCTTTCTTTTAACCCTACACAAAGGAGACTGCTGCTAGTGTTGCAAAATAATTGAGCCAGAGCCTCTTGCAATCAGAAGATGATTAGCTTCTTGTGTCTGTGTGTGTTCTGATGTGAACCAATCCATTCTGCCTGTTTTGTGTTCCTAGGGATGCACTATTTTTATGTGGAACTTGCAAAAGCAGCCACAGTTCACTGATGTTTATTGGTGACCTTGTCCTGTCCTCTGAATTACAGATGGGCTGCTTTGAACATGGGGAAATGCTCCTCGCAGTCATTAAGTGCATGTTAGGGGGGTTTGGAGTTGTTTAACCTCTCCAAGGCCCTGCTGCAATTCTAGATGGAAAAAAAAAAATAGAGGAGCTGAATGATGGGTGTTTAAAGCTGAAATATTTATAGAAGCAGTTTTTTATTTAAAAATAGCATTTGTGCCTGAGAAGATCAGATGTACCACTTCAGTATGAAAAGCCAAAGCAGATTTTAGTTCATATTGTTAATAGAAATTGCACAAAGTTTGATAATGTAATTTAGCTGAGAATATTTTCTTCCAGTCTAGGTTTTGGAGTGGCTTTTGTGTTACTAAATATTATAAAGAAAACTATTTTTTTTAAATTCTGTATTTTTTATAGTTACAGGATGCAAAGACTGATAGTTGAATTACTGTTTATTAAAGAAGAGAATATATCAAGTATCAGAACACAAGCCATAGAGATGAGATCTTTCAAATTAAAACAAAGCAAATGATATTAGAAAAATCATTTTGCTTACTAAGGGAAGATAGATGGGTGTTCCATCACCAACAAAGTACAATATATTAAGCTGAAAGTGTGTTCTAGAAGTAGATTACAATTAAAAATTGGATTATTTAGGCTCAAAAGTTACCTTGATTGCCTGTGAGGGAAACTTATGTGGACTTGAAAATCCATCCTTATTAAAAATGAAAAGCAAGAGAAATCATGAAGTTGTTATGATCTGGAGTCACTATTTAGGTTGGTTAACATTTTTCCTGAATGAATGTAAAACCTGCAGGGTGTGGCCCAAGTGATTTGAAGGTGATGGCAATTGTTCATGCTCCAGTGTCAAAATTGTATCCAAATTTGGGTTGTTTGGAAATGCTTCCTTATTTGAGAAATGCTACATTGATGGGATTGAAAGGCTAAAGAAATATCCTGAATTTCTCTTCTGAAGCTCAGGAAACGGGTGCAACATGCTGTGGTGTTTTATCAGCTCAGTGGAAGGAACTCTTACACATTATTTGTAAAGTGCTAAATTGTGGCAGGGAATAAAAGAACTGACTTGTGAGTTACTGCTTTGACTTTTCAAATATTATCTTAGAGCACAGTTTGGGGGAAGAGAAGTGTACACAGAGCAATAATCCCTGACTCCAAATAAAAAAACTTAAATTTGAATGCATTTTGAGGATCAGTATTCCCAATACTGCAACAACTCTCTTAAATAAAAATTTGAAGATAAAAGTCTTCCCAAAACTTTGACTATAGAAACCAAATCCTGTGTGAAGAAGAAGTTCCTGCTCCATGTTTCCTTAGAATGACAGGTCACCTTGGCTTTGCAGCCTTCTTCCCCAAACCAGTGTGAGGCAGAGCTCCTGATTCTCTTCTCAGGAGAGAAGAGAACATTAATATTAATTCCATCCCACCATCTGGCTCCACCAGCTTGGAAAGGATGGCCTTGGTGGAGCAGCTTTCCTTACTGACAGGAAACAGCAAATTAATTGGGAGTCCAGTTGGGATTTACCTTTTACCCCTCACTCTTGACCCCCATGGTCTGCCATTCATTTTGTCTTTCAAAGGCCTTACACTCCTAAATGGCTTCTTTGAGCTGTTAAAATGAGAATATTTGTTGTATGCTGGAGCTCTGAGTATATGAAGAAAGACAAAAAGTAGGGAGAAGCTGGAGCTTCATTTTTCTTTTAAAAAACCTCACAAATCTTTTTAAACTGCAGTGTTGAAGGAATATCCTTTTCTGTGAGGGTCCTTTAACCCTTTGTTCCCAGAGGTATTTATGGGCAGAGAGGGGAATGCTGACATCAGGAATACTGCAAGGCAGCCACCTACTCACCTCTGAATTTCCTAGCACAGGATTGACCTGGCATCCTGCTGTGTTGGAAAACACACTGCATCTGGCCTCCACAAACATCATTTTGCTACAGAATACACAGCATCCCTGTGATTTAGTCAGGCAAGCATAAAGATCTTATTTCCTGTCTTCATGGACACTCTAAGAATGTATTAATCAATATTTTGCGATGCTTTAAAGAGTTAAAATTCTATGTACACACGGCAGCTTGGTTCTTCACTTCAGTGTAGCCCAGCTTTTAATTGTTCTACTTGCCATAGTACCATTGATTTTTTTGCAATTTTTTGCAATTGAGCTCTTGCAAAATAGTTACTAATCCAATGGGACTTCAGGAAGAAATGAGGTGACAGCAGGTGTAGTAAAGGTGGTCAGCAGGTTCCGTTCTTCTCCAGGAAGAAATACTGAGCTAACAAAACCATGGTTTGGGTTTCACTGTGCTGCCTGGTGTGCAGCCTCTCTGTAACTGTAACATGAACAATTTATGGCCATTCCACATCCCACTGAGCCTTTTCATGTTCACACTCTGACCAAGTTTGTACAATAGTAAATCATTTCACGTGGCATTTTCAATTCCAATTTCAAAGTACGGCACAGTGTTAATTCAAAACGAAGCTTTAACTCAAATGTCAATTGTGACTAGTAAAATTATTTTTAAACACTTTTTGTGTGCTCTGAAGGTTTTTTTGGAAGTGAGGTGCTCTGAATATCATCAGTGATTATATTTGATGCTGCTGCAAACTGTGGGAGCTTCATCTCAAGGACTGAGGAGCTCAGAACACGGGGAGTCACGAGTGTGTTCTCAACTGGTGCCAGAACATCAGCACAAGCTGATTGCTCCTTTGTGTCACTCTCAGGGCAAGAGTGTGAATCATCACTTCCATTCTGCTGAATGCTCAAGTGCAGATGCATCTTTAGGGCTTAGATTTTACTTCCATTGACGACTCAATGGCATCGTGATCTCATCTGTAATAATGCAAGTTGGGAGTAATTTGGTAAAAGCAGTTGACCTACATTGGCAGAATTCTTGTGTGAGATCTTGTCAGATTCAACAGCTTCTCTAGAAACAGTTTGGGTCTTAGCAAATACATATGTTTAGTTCCCTGGGAAAGCATGTGGGTTCCCCCTGCACTGGGGAGCATCTGTGGGTTCTGCTTCTTATTCGTCAGTAGAAAATTTTAAAAATAAATTAAGACATTTAAACCTTGTGTTTTTCATGTGTGAAAGTCCAGGCATGATGTAGCTTTCAGTGGATTATCAGCCTTGACCACCAGCTCACTTCCATTTTGACAATAATACCATCTGCCATTCTTTCATAGTGTGCTTATTCCTCTATCTTTGTAACTCTCTTGATGACTACATTGTTTTGATATGCTAGGCCAGTTAAGCTGCAGAAATCTAGTTTAAAAATAGCTGTATGATTTTAAAATGATTTTTAAATACTGGAGGAGCACAGAAGAAAAAAATGTTTATATATGGTTATAGATCTATTTTTGTAGTTCTATTTCTGGTAAACTGAAGCTGATACACCAGCACAAAAAGGAAGATTTATGTAAGTATAGATATGGAGTCATTTCAGGCTGTGGTCAGGATCATCTTACTGGCATGTCTTTGGGTCACTGGGCCAGGCAGGGTTTGTTTAGGTTTTGTTGTGCATTTTCTCTTTCTTTTTCTTTTTTTTTCCCCTCTTCATAACATTCTTCTTCTGTCAACCTGTTTTATTTTGAGAGCAGAATTCCCTCCCTAGTTTCTTCCTTCAACTAGTTGATGTCTTTTACTTCTAGACATCCATTGAGCTGCACAGCCAGGCACACAGTGAGTGCAGAGCTAAATACAGATACTGAGAAGGTCTGAAATCTCAGTCCATGCCTGGGCATAGGGGGGACAGCCCTTATTAACCCAGGCTCTCTCTGTGTGCTTCCCCTGCTCTGCAGCACACAGCTCTGTGCTGATAAAAGTTCCTTCCTTGGGCTTTGTGTGGCACCAATTGCCACAAACACCACGGATCCAAACTGGAGGGAAGTGGAACCAGGGGGATGTAAGTGTCCCACCCAAATTATTATTGTCTGCATCCTCAGAATCTCAGCATGGAACTCTGAGGCTTTGCTTTTCCTTTGGGACTGACAGGCAGCAGTGGCCAGTAGGAAGCTCAGAGTGTGGAGATCTCCATTTCCCTGCCTCTCCCCAAAGTTCAAGCTGTGTTTCTTCAGGAGATGGCAGCAGATGATACAATAATTGTTAAAGTCAGACTGTCCTGTGAGACCAAGAGGGAAGGTGTCCAACAGTTACTCAGTTAAGTAATAAAATGATCAAACCTTTTGCATTGCAGTGATGCAGAGGGGACTGAGTAAGGTTTTGAGCCTTTTGTGTTCCTTTGATGTAAGAGAAAAACCCTTCAGACTAAAGAAAGATGGTCCTGACAGCTCACAGTGTGAAAAAGAGTTTTCATGTCAAGTTCCATCATGCTGTGTTTTATTTTATGAGCACTGTCACTCGTGCCTGTTTCAAAGACATGGCTTTGTTTTGCTCTGGAAGTCTAGGAGAAGAAACTAAGGAGCTGGACAGAGACTTCAAGGATTTAGTTGTTAAGGAGTCAGGTCTAAAATCTTCTTGTGTGTGTTGGGAGCTGAGCTTGGTCATTCATGATCCCCTGGAGTTCTGGAGATGCAGCTCTTATAAACTAGTGTACACATTGGTGGCATTAGAAAATAACTGAACTCTTAACCATTTCTGTGAAGGAAATATAAATAATGTGGAACCAGTGTGTGGAACCAGTGAGTAAAGATTTTAAAGTTGTTTATTGTTTTGTTTTGCTTATCTGCATGTTTAGGCAAAGATGGGAGAATTAAAAGTGGAGACATAAATGAACTGTTTTAATTGTGTGTTGGAGGGGTAGTTTAAATAACAGTACTTTTTTTCTCAGCTTCTAAAGCTTCATATTTTTTTGAGAAACTGCGAACACAATGAACATTTCTTACACTATTTCAATTCAAAACCTACTATCTTACTGTCTTATCCTCTCAGCTTTGCTGCCTGTCACTTCACCTGTTTTTCTGCTTCTGTTCCACCGAGGTCCCACCGCAGCTGAGGAAGCTTTGAGCACATATCCAGGCAGCGCCCATTACATATTGCTGCAAGTATTTGGAATTATTTTCAGCAGCCTTGGAGTTCACAGTGACAGCCACACAACCATTTCTAAATTAAAGCTGTTGTGTGCAAGCCCAGGTCTGTGCAACAGAAGCAGATTTAATTTATACAGTGCTCAGGAACCTTTTCAGGATACCTCTAGTATCTGTCCAGCAAAAAGAACCTCCAAACACTTTGTTTCCCACTTCCAGAACAATACAAATACTAAATGAGTTATTGGATATCCTAGCAGAGGGATTAGTCAAGATGGCACTTTAATGAAATATATGTGTTTAACTCCGATGATATAACCAATTCAGCTAGGGTTTGTGTAGCATTTGCTTTTGGTATTTTGACAAATTTTTTTTGGAAATAAGGAGAGCTCTTTTGAGCAGTCTGTTGGAACTATATTTGTTTTAAAGGGCAGTTTACAAAAAATCAAACACAATGTTTAGGTGGTGCTGGGATAACTCTGGTTTGTCTGGAACCATACAGTTCTGGAAAATGGGTTGAAATCAAGCATTGCTACATGTGGAAGCTGTTTCTAACTTAGTGCCCTTTTTGAATTGACCACTAAATCATTATTCAACTAAACATAATTACCAGTCATCTGAACAGGGGGCCATAGGAGAGCTGCAAGTTGTGGGACAGATTTTAAGATCACACAAAAAAAAGTTGCTGCAGTTGAAACAGAGGCTAATTGCTGGGTGAGTGATTTTTTTTGGGGTTTGGTTTTTTGGGTTTTGGTTTTGGTTTTTTTTTCATTTTGGAGAGAAATAATTGGGGGAAAAAAACCCAGAGGAACACCACAAAGATTGCTTTATAACCAGATAACACTTAGTAAGCAGTCTAGCCCTTCAGTATAGAAAGAGTCATTGGTGGAGATGAAATATTGACATTGTATATCAGGCCAACACCACAGTAACTGACTATTCTAACAAAATAATCTAATCATCCTCCTTGCAGCTGATATGTAAGGTGATGTATTTTTAGACCATTTTATGTCATTAGTGATTGTTGCAAATCCTCCAAAATCTGTCAGAACTCCAAATTGCTGGCTTCCTTGAGTTTGTCAATAATCTTCTGTGTTGACAAAGCATATTTAAAAGTTTTGAATCTTTAAGTTCCAAAAAACAAGGAAGGAACTTGATCTTGCAGCCCACCCCAACATGAATTTGTTTCCCTTTTTTGAACTCGGTTTATGAATTTCATACTTGGTTGTCCTAGCTAAATATGTTTTTCTGCATTGCCTTCTTATTTTCACTTTGTGGAGCTTTCATTGTTTGCTAATTAGGTCCACTGAGGTTTCCGAATGTCAGCATCATGTAATTCTTCTAGTCACTGTCAAGTCTTCCTCAGCAACTTGCAAACATTTATTCTTTGAAGAATCCCTCCCTTCCAAAATAGTCTCTTTGTGCTTGCCCTAAATCCAAAATTCTGTGTGGTTCTTAGTTAAGAACAAGCTACAAACTCCATATTCTTGAGTGTTTTTGAGAACTGTGATGGAAGATTGGAATGGTTGTAAGCTCTCAATTTTTGTTGTGTAAGCTGTGGGAAGTATCTAAGACACACTCAAGAGTTTCCATCATTATTTTCACCAATAGTCTTCAATGCAAGAAAGTGCAGATTCTTACGAGAAGCCTTCTCTGTTTGTTGGTGGGGGTGCAAAACCTAAAATCTGCAGGGCAAAAATACCTTTCAGGGAAAAAATACCTTTCAGGGAAAAAATACCTTTCAGCAAAGTAATACAGAGCTCTGGCACTGATTCTCTGAGCTGGCCCTGGAAGGAATTGCATTTGTATTGTGAACATGAGTACCATTTCTGGGATAAAATGCATTTCTTTCCCACTTTTGAATAATTTACCCTTTTCTTTTAGAGTGGAAGGCATTACTGCCAAAACAGTGTGAGCATAATCCACTGCAATTAGCCTATGCAGTAGGCCCAATGGAAACCCTGCATCATTCTGGAAGCACTGAGACTGCTGGAAAGAGCCTCACAAATAATGTTATAAGTTATAAAAATAGTTGAGTGCAGAGTTTTTGCACACTCTGGTCTGCTTTCATCCCATTCTTCCTATCCCCATTGTTCCATGCAGTGTGAGAGTGACTCCTCCTTTTGGAAGCAGGGAGATGCTCCCTGCACAGCCCACTCTGGTGATTTCTGTTCTGAGGAGGGATGCAGGTCCTGGGCTGGATTTTAAAGAAATTGTTATGCCCAGTATGCTCTTTCTAAGGCTGGATAAAAGGGAAGTGCTGCCATAGTGTACACAGAATAAAACATTGTTGACATGCAGAGTGGACTTGCATGTTCACAGTGTGTACCCTACAAGGCTTTTTTTTGACACTTTATAACTTTAAATAGCAGTTTTTCAGGAATCTCTGGCTTGGTGCTTTATAGGGCCCTCATCACAATTGTTCTCAGAGCAACTGGAGACAATTTTACTTCTTGTACCATTGCATGGAATGGAAAATTTGTGTCTCCACCTTAGAGGGGCCTAAGGCAGAGTATACATTGGATTATTTGTCTCTCATTATGTGCTTGGAGGCAGCCCACAAGCACTGGTGCAGGCTCCATCAGTGTCAGATACCCTTGTGTCTTATCTTTCCATTTTCCATCTCACCCCCAAATCTGCTGGCTGCCATATCAGGCAGGGACTAACCACTTTTGAACTGGTCTTGTATTGAAATAATAATTCTTTTGTGATTATCTTTAAAGCTCATCTCTCACTTGTATACTCCTCTTTGGGTGTGTCTGGGGGGATTGAACTCTGAGGAAGGCTAATTTTCTTAGTTTCTGTGAGGGTTAACACCTCAGGTTCTTAACTTGATGGAATCCATATTAAATGTGCTTTTCAGTAATCATAAAAAGAAAACAATCTTACAAGCAGCTTTACTTGAAATGCCTCCTCATTACCAAGCCTGTTTTCTTGGACTACATCTTTGTGTACTTGGACAATACAAATACTTTAGGGGAAGGTGTGGTGTTCACTCTTACGTCACCTGATTCATTAGCAGGATCTTTCCATCTTTGTCCTGCAACCAGTTCCTTTCTACTTCTCAGTATAGGAAATTATTTGATTAGAATTGCTGAGTAAGGGAGCCTCAAGTTATAGTAGAATTTTATTTATGCTGGAGAAATTAATGCCAGCTAATAGTCTTGTTTCTTGTTTCTTGTTCTATTTTTCTTCGGTATTTGATTTTTGGTAATTGGCCCAACTCGCGTCCTACTGTGGGAGCTTGGCAGAGAGAGAGAGGGATAAAGAACGGAGAAAAAGATTTGTAGGTGTCAGAGACAGCTTGTGTATGTGCCTGCATACATATGTGAGCTGGCATAAAGCAGGCTATGTGGATTTTAACTGTTTAAATCGTGCTGTACATAACTCTTTAGCTAGCTGAGGATGTGACCCAAGAGGGGCAGAAGGAATATTTCCAGGTTTGATTTCTGGGCAGGGGTGATCAGTGTGCACTATTCCCAAGACACTTTGTCCATGCAAGGGTGAATCATGCGAGGCTCAGTTGACTCATGGGTGGGAAAATGGAGTTAGCACAACCCAGAATGGCAAGGATTTGTGGTCACAAGAGAAAACCAAAATGTACATTTACACAACAAATGTAGGCAGTGAAGAATTTTCTGTTCAGTCTTTTTTATAATGGTGAAGGGAGGACTTGACTTTTTTAAGAAAAGGAAATTTGAACTGGAAATGAAAGCCAATATTTTGCCATTCTACCTCTAGCTGTGATCTTGCCTGATCTGGTAAGTTAAATGGGTAAGTGCATGTGACATTATTAGAGAAAAACTAGGCAAGAGAGGACAGAGTATTTTAATTGCTCAGAGGAACTCTTCCTCCTGAGTCAGAAATAAAGCTGTGCCTCTACATGCTGTCAATGGCAATATGGTGTTGGCTAATTACCCTTTGAATAGCATCTAGTGCAGAACTTGTGATGATCAGTGGTTATTAGAAACCAAAATGACCTTTATTTAGGACAAGTGATTTGGCTGCATCCGGTTTTTGGTAAGTGCTTTCCATCTATTCTAGTTTTCCTTGTAGTTCCAAATGGATGTGTTGGGGTTTTTTGTTTTGTTTCCATAAATCTGTTAGCTGGTGGTGCTTTCTATAGTATTTTGGGTTCCAGCTGAGAGACAGCTCAATTAGAGTGGAGGGGAGAAGGCATCATGAAGAGATGGGTGTTTGATACATCCCACTGAAATGCGTTTGTAGGGAAGGCACTAAGTTTGTCCAGAAGTATTTGAATTATAGGGCCATTACCAACAGCAAATACTCTTTTTTTTTTCTAGTTAAAATGGACAACCACTTGAAAGGAAATAACCAGGGTGTTTAGAGCATCACAAATGGTGTTGCATGCATGTGGTGTGAGGTGGATGCTGGGTTTTGGTGGGGATCTGCAGCCATGGGTTTGCTGTAGCACACACAGCTCGGCTCCTCGGGCTGTGCAGCTCCTGCAGCGGCTCTGAGGGGTGTTCCAGGAGCCTGCATCTCGTGTTTAACATGGCAGCTGCACGACTCCAGACAGGTTTAACACGCACTGCACTCAGTTCGCATTTCGTTTGAGAGGAGTCGTTCCTGCTCTCTGCGGAGGCTTCAATTCCAGGGGCCCAAATGACAGGCGGAATTACGGCGGGATACCAGCGCAGCTCCGGCGTTTCCAGCGAGGATTGTGCAAATCCTGCCTCGATTAATCTGTGCGAACATCTGTGCAGCCTGTGGCGCTCGGCACGGCCGCAGCCCGCTCGGGGCTCCGTGCGCCTCGGGATGCCGCTCACACCGCGCCGGGGCCGCAGGCAGCGGCGGGAGGGAGCGGCAGCGGGAGCGGGAGCGGGAGCGGGAGCGGGAGCGGGAGCGGG
>VXBR01003488.1:7247-17575 GCA_013400215.1 Cisticola juncidis
ATACTCACCCGTGTCCCCATGTCCCCAGGGGCCCAACTACCTGCCGTCCATACTCACCCGTGTCCCCAGGTGCCCAACTACCTGCCGTCCATCAGCGCGGCCATCGGCGGCGAGGCTCCGCAGCGCTACGTGTGGCGCCTGTGCATCGGCCTGCACTCAGCGCCGCGCCTGCTGGTGGCCCTGGCCTACTGGAACCACTACCAGAGCTGCCACTGCCCACACCCCCGCTACCTGCGCCTCTGCCACCTCACCCTGCTGCTCAACCTGCTCGAGAACTTCGCCCTCCTCATCCTCACCTACGTGTCCTCCACCGAGAACTATGGTAGGTGTCACACCCGGGCCCTGCCCTGCTGAGGCGTTCCTGGGGCGCTGCTGGGCAGTGAGGCCTTTGCAGAGAAAAAGCAGCTAAAGACCCCCAGAGAGTCCACCAAAGTTGGTGGTGTAGAGGAGTGATGTGCATGGCATGGAAATAGCTGAGCCCTTCCCACAGCTGTTGTTGAAGCCTTGGGTTCAGGCTGGGGATGGAGCCTGCACCAGCCCTTGGCACTCGGTGCCCCCCGTGTGCCGAGCCCTGCCCCAGGGAGAGGTGGGCAAGGTGGGTCAGAGCTCGTCCTGCTTCCCCTCCATCCCACACCTAGCCCGGGCTCTGGGCTGGCTCTGCTCCAGCTGCCCTCACACACCCTCCCCAGGAATTTCTGCGGAAGATTTCATGGTGTGACAGAATGCCAAACTGGTTTCGGTTGGGAGGGACCTCAGAGCCCACCCGGTGCCACCCCTGCCATGGCAGGGACCCCTCCCACTGTCCCAGGCTGCTCCAGCCCCAGGGTCCAACCTGGCCTTGGGCACTGCCAGGGATCCAGGGGCAGGCACAGCTGCTCTGGGCACCCTGTGCCAGGGCCTGCCCACCCTGCCAGGGAACACTTCCTGATTCCCAATGTCCCATCCAGCCCTGCCCTCTGGCACTGGGAGCCATTCCCTGGCTCCTGTCCCTCTGTCCCTTGTCCCCAGTCCCTCTGCAGCTCTCCTGGAGCCCTTCAGGCCCTGGCAGGGGCTCTGAGCTCTCCCTGGAGCTTCTCCTCTCCAGGGGAGCCCCCCCAGCTCTCCCAGCCTGGCTCCAGAGCAGAGGGGCTCCAGCCTTGTAGTAGTTTCTGGAAAGAGAATCAGAGTTTTTCAGTTTAAACCCATGTCCAGAACCCAGCCACGAAAGGCTGGCATGTGGTCTCATCTCAGAAAAACACAGGAGCCAGTGCTGATCTTCAGCTGCTGTTTCATCCTAAGGTCTGGAGGAGGCACCAGGGATTAACTGAGAGCACCGAGGTGCAGGAGCCAGCAAGGTGGTGCTGTTGCAGTGGGAACAAATCCCGTGCTGGGATGTATCAGCAGGGCAGTGTTGAGTTGGCTTTGCCTGCACAGTGGGGTGGTGATGGTGGGTACTGTGTCCAGCTGTGGGCTGCAGAGGGACTGGGGACAAAGAATGTAGTGCCAGTACAGGGGGAATGGCTCCCAGTGCCAGAGGGCAGGGCTGGATGGGACATTGGCAATCAGGAATTGTTCCCTGGCAGGGTGGGCAGGCCCGGGCACAGGGTGCCCAGAGCAACTGTGGCTGCCCCTGCATCCCTGGCAGTCCCCAGGCCAGGTTGGAGCAGCCTGGGACAGTGGGAGGTGTCCCTGCCTTGGCAGGGGTGGGATGAAAAGGTTTTTAAGGTCCCTCCCAGCCCAGACTGTTCTGGGATTCAGGGCTGTGGTGCTGTGAGGAGCATCCCAGGATCTTCCCCAGCCTTTGGGGTGAGGCTGTTCTGCCTGGAGCCCAGAACTGGGATGGCAGGACAGGAGGCTCCTGCTGATGGAAGTCAGTGGTGTGGGACCTGTCCCTGCACAGCTCACCCTCCTTGTGTCCTGCCAGCATTCCCTGTCCCCATGGCAAGGTGTCCCTGCTCCCCTCCTGGCAGGGTCTGCAGCCTGACCTGCCCCAGGGCTTCTCCAGCTTTTCTGGGCCTTGGCAATCCAGGTGCTGCTTTGAGCTTTGGCTGCCTGGCCAGCCTGGCCTGGCCCTGTGGAGCCCTGGGAGGGCAGCCCGAGGTGTGGCTGTGCCAGGAGCTGGGCCTGACCCACTTCCTGGGATCCTCCTCCCAGACTAATCCTGGCTCTGGGGAAAGTTCCAGCCCTGAGCTGCCTGCTCAGGTTAATCATCCCTGCAGGGCACCGCTCTGACCTCGCTGCCCTGCTGGTGCCTCACTCCTGGCACGGACAGGGCAAACAGGGACGGGCATTCCTGCTCTCAGTGCTTGGGAATTCAGCCCCAGGTTCAGTTTCTGGAGAAGGGCTGGGAATGCTTTTCAGAGCAGCACTTATGAAGATCTCTCACCTGAAGGTGCAGGGGTTGTGTGGGTTTGGGGGCTTGGGAGCAGCTCTGGCTTGGCCTTGCTCCAGCTGCTTTCCCTGATCCTGTACCTGGGCCAGTTCACACCTGCATGAGGCAACCCCAGTGCTGCAGATGAGGCTGCTGATGCTGCTGATGGGCAGATGGGTAATACAGGGGGCCAGAAGATTACTTTCCTGGATTTTGGACTGGCTCATTCTGCATGCCCCCTCCCCATGCCTCAGTTTCCCCATCGCTAGAACAACAGTGACAATGCTGGGCTGCTCCCAAGGGTCCCTGAGTTTACAGCCATGTGAAGGTCCCAGAGCACATAAACACCTTCCTGGCATTTTAGGATAAGTCTTCCAGGCCCTTTACCCCCTTCCAGGGGGCCCTGAGGCAGCACGAGCAGGATATGGAGCTGTGCTGTGCCTGTCTCCTGCAGAGACCCCACTGGAGTCCCAGCATCACCAGGGTGCTGGGGCTCCCAGCAGAGCACAAAGCCCTCCCAGACCCTGCCCCATATTCCCCTGGTGCTCCTGGCTTGGATTGAACAGGAAACCTGTTGTTTGTCAATCCAGCAATCCACGAAAATGCCTTCATCGTGTTCATCGCGTCGGCCCTGGGCCACATGCTGCTCACCTGCATCCTCTGGAGAATGACTAAGAAACACACAGTAAGTCCCGAGGTACAGACACTTTCCTTCTTCTTTCTGTGCTGGGAGCTGGGAGGGGGCTCTGGGGCCATGCTGGGAGCTGGCAGGGGGCTCTGGGATGGCACTGAAGGGCTTTGGCTGTCCTTGCTTGTGAAATAACTTTGGGCAGGTGCTAAAGGAGCCAACAGCAGCGAGTGAAACAGGAAAAATCACCAAAATCCATTATCTGCCACAGCAAAGTGGGAAGGAAGCGTTTCATTTCCTGTTTTCTGGTTTTATCATTGAATCACAGAATGGTTTTGGTTGGAAAGGGACCTCAAAGCCCATCCAGTCTATCCATTGCCATGGCAGGGGCACCTCCCACTGTCCCAGGCTGCTCCAGCCCCAGTGTCCAACCTGGCCTTGGGCACTGCCAGGGATCCAGGGGCAGCCACAGCTGCTCTGGGCACCCTGTGCCAGGGCCTGCCCACCCTCCCAGGGGAGGATTTCCTCCCAGTATCTGGTTAAGTTTTCATGTAGAGTTCATACTGGAAACCACTGTTGGCATCCCTGTGGGTTGGAATTGCCCCTCCCTTCTCCATGCCTGTTTCTAAGCTCAAGTTGGCATCCCTGTGCTGGGAATTGCTGGTGCTGCAAGCTGGGAGCAGCAGGCAGCAGAAGTTGTTCTCCCTTTGCTCCAGACTGACTCTGTGGAGCAGCCTGGCTCTGGCTCTTTCTCTGGGGAGGGGTCAGGGCTGCAGGGACTGGCTGGGGGACAGCAGGACTGGGGAGGATCCAGCCAGGGGCTCCTGGCCCTGCTGCCTTGATGCAGCTTCTGGGCTGTGCTGGTTTGTGGTGTGAGTTCTGGGCCACGGGCAGGACTCCCAGGTTTGTCCTGGATTATGGGGCAGGTGGGCAGGACAGCCAGGTTTGTCCTGGACTGAGGATACTGCCAGCCACAGACAGGGCAGGACATCCAGGTTTGTCCTGGACTGTGGGCACTGACAGGGGACACTGGGCACTGTGGGACATCCAGGTTTGGGGCTGTGTGGGACCTGCCCCTGTGCCCATGTGACTCCTGCACGCTTTGGCTTCACCTGTGGGTCTGGGCTCCCTGGGTGTCCTTGTCCCTTCCCTTTGGGATACTTGTCCCCAGCTGATCCCAGTGCAGCCCTGGTGGTCCCGGTGTTAAATGGGGAGGGGTCCCAGGCTGTGTGGCCCCAGAAGGTGACAGTTTGCAGGGCAGAGCCCTTGGGAGCTGTGTGCCTGTGTCCCAGGGCTGGGGGCTGGATGAGCCTGTCCCAAGGGACTGTGCAGGGCTGCAGGGTGGGTGCTGTGCCTGGGCTGTGTCCCAGCAGGATGAGTGCTGAGGCCCAGCTCTGCAGGGCCAGCTCTGCAGGCCCAGCCCTGCAGGTCCAGCCCTGCAGCCCAGCCCTGCAGCCCAGCTCTGCAGGCCCAGCTCTGCAGGCCCAGCTCCTGCTCCATCACCACTGCTTGTCCTCCCCTTCACCAGTTCCCTGCTGCTTTCTCCAGAGACCTGGGAAAGGCTTCCAGCAGTTGTTGTAAGACCCCTTAGCAGAGGGACCTGTGGAGATGCTGAGGCTCTCCTTGCTCACTGGAAGTGCTCTGTTCCCTCTGGTGACACGGGAATGGCTCCCAGTCATTCCTTGGCAGCTTTCCCACGGCTTCCTTTATTTCTGTCATGTTGTTTTGGCTTGGCTTTTTTCTGGGTGAGCCCTCCAAGGCCCCGGATCTCCTCCCATGCCACATCACCCACTGGGGCTGGTTCATCTCCCCTGCAATGGGAGATGGGCTGAGGCATCCCAAATCCTGCCCTCAGCTTTGGGCCCCTCAGGGCAAGAGACTTTGGGGGGCAGGAGCATGTCCAGGGAGGGGAATGGAGCTGGGGAAGGGGCTGAAGGGGCTCAGCCTGGAGAGAAGGAGTCTCAGGGAGAACCCTGTGGCTCTGCACAGCTCCCTGACAGAAGAGGGCAGCTGGGGGGATCGGGCTCTGCTCCCAGGGACAGGAGGAGAGGGAACGGCCTCAGGCTGGGCCAGGGGAGGTTCACTTCGGATATTGGGAAAATTCCTTCCTGGATAGGGCAGTGCAGCGCTGGGACAACTGCCCAGGGCAGAGGTGGAGCCATTCCTGGAGGGATTTCACAGCTATG
This sequence comes from Cisticola juncidis, assembly GCA_013400215.1. Classification (NCBI taxonomy): domain Eukaryota; kingdom Metazoa; phylum Chordata; class Aves; order Passeriformes; family Cisticolidae; genus Cisticola; species Cisticola juncidis. Next base: position 12,412 of record VXBR01003488.1, read on the forward strand.
GGGATGTGACACTTGGGGACATGGGTTAATGGTGGCCTTGGCACTGCTGGGGAGCAGTTGGGCTTGGTGGTCTCAGAGGGATTTTCCAGTCTCGTTGGTTCTGTGACTGCTCGAGGACTGGAGAAATCTGCACATCCCTGGGGGAAAGGGCAGGGCACATGGTGACACCTTGGCTGAGCATGCCACCTCCTGGCACACTGCCACCACCCGCTCCCTCCTGCCATCCTGGAACAACCCTGCTGGTGGAGGAGAGCTGCCCTCGGGGCTGTGTGGTCCCCCGAAAGCTTGGGGGGAGACAGGAGCCTCCAGGGCCAGCCCTGAGGTCACGGGGGGTGCTGTGTCCATGTGCCAGCTCCAGTGTCCCTGTGTCAGCTCCGGTGTCCCCACCAGCTTCGTGTGGCACCGCAGGATGGAGCTGTCGCCCAGGGCAGGAGGGTGACAGATGAGGGAGGAGGAGGAAGGCCCTGCGGGGTGACCCCAGACCGGCTGTGTCAGGGTGAAGGGAGCACAATGCTTGTCACACCACCAGGTGTCACCCCTGGCTAAGGGACTTCTGGTCACCGCAGCGTCCGTGTCCCCTGTCCGTGATGGGCTCCTGCCGTGAATCATTCCCACGGATCCTGGGGCCTGTCCCGCTCTCTGCCCGGATTCCTCAGGCTCCAAGCCCTCTGCTCACGGCTGCTGGCCCTGGCAGGCTTGGCACAGTTCCTGTGGCACCCTCAGCTTGCTTGGCTCAGCAGAGTGGGACAGTGGGACACAGGAGGTGCCACTGCCACATCCCTGCACATCCAAGGGCTTGGGCAGTGCCGGTGGCAGCCCAGCCCCGCTCCTGGGGCTGTTTGAGGCCAGGGCACAGCTGATCCCCCCGTGTGCATCGTGGCACCTTGGGGACAGACTGGCTCGGTTTGTGTCCCTTGTGGGGCCTTTGTTCACATTTGCTCTCCCCAGCCCTGCAGCTGGCGATGGCAGGAGGGGACAGGCAAGAGGGGACAGGTGAGAGATGGCTCCTGGCCCACGGTGTTCCATCCCTCCCTCCTCAGCAGAGGGTCCCCACAGGGTTCAGGTTCTCCAGGGCCAAACTGGGACCATCTCCAGGACAGACTCCGTGTGGGGAGCTGGGAAGCTGTCACCGGAGCAGGGGACCAGGGGGCTGTGCCTTCCCAGCCCCGTGCCTGGCACCCCTTTTGGTGCTGCTGGAGGGGTGAGGCTCCCCAGGTTTGGCAGGGCAGCAGGGACAGGAATTGGTCTTGCAAAAGCTTCTCCTGCAGAGGGGCTCCTGTTGCAACTGCTGCAGTGTGAGGGCAGGAAGGTGCGGAGGAACTGGTTTGCAATGAGGAAGTGCAGGCGGTTACAGGGTGGCAAATGCTGAGAGAAAGGAAAAGAGCTCTGCAGGAGGGGAGAAAAGAGAAAGCAGGAGACAGAAAAGGAGGGGAAAGGCAAAGCAGAGGAAAGAGATTCTGTGAAAGGGAAATGGAGCCTGGCAGCCTTTAGCTGTGGCTGATCACTGCACCCTGTGCTTGGTGCTTGGCTGTGCCATGGCAGTGCCCACCTGGGCTGGCAGCTCTGCTCTTCCTGGCTGGCTGCTTGTCCTTAAAAGCCTCCTTCCCCCAGCCCTGAGGCACAGAGCTGGGCAGTGGGGCACAGCAGTTTCACTTCTTGTTTGCAAACACATTTTCTTCCCCTAGCTCAGGGATGGTGGCCTCAGCAGAGACCAGTGTGGGCATGTGGTGGCCACCAGGCCACCAGGGTTGCTCAGGCCCATCAGACGAGGCTGCAGAGCTGGGCTGGAGCTCTGGAGCCAGGCTGGGAGAGATGGGGGGGCTCCCCTGGAGAGGAGAAGCTCCAGGGAGAGCTCAGAGCCCCTGGCAGGGCCTGAAGGGCTCCAGGAGAGCTGCAGAGGGACTGGGGACAAGGGACAGAGGGACAGGAGCCAGGGAATGGCTCCCAGTGCCAGAGGGCAGGGCTGGGTGGGACATTGGGAATCAGGAATTGTTCCCTGGCAGGGTGGGCAGGCCCTGGCACAGGGTGCCCAGAGCAGCTGTGGCTGCCCCTGCATCCCTGGCAGTGCCCAAGGCCAGGCTGGACCCTGGGGCTGGAGCAGCCTGGGACAGTGGGAGGTGTCCCTGCCATGGCAGGGGTGGCACTGGGTGGGCTCTGAGGTCACTTCCAGTCCATGCTGTGGCCGGTGGAGCTGGGTCCCCCTGGGCTCTGTCCCACAGCATCCCCGGGCATCCACAGGGCACAGGGGCTGAGCCCAGCCCAGGCTGCTGGTAGTGCAAAGGCCCGGGGGGCTCTGGGGCACAGCCCCCCTGTCCCCTGGGCCAGCTGAGTCCCCGGAGCTGGGGCAGGGTGGCTGAGCCGTGCGAGCAGCAGGGACCACAAGCGCCGTGGTGGCCACGCGTGGTTTCCCCCAGCTCCTCGCATGCCCCTGGGAGCGCTGGCGGCGCTCAGACCAGCCCAGCCCTCTATAAATAGCTGAGCCCTGCGTGGGGCCCTTCGGCTCTGGCTCTGCAGGGACCCGGAAACGCTCGAGGGGAGCTGGGACTGGTGTGTGACACAGCCCTGCAGGGCCACTCATCCCCCAAAGGGAGGATGGCTCCGGGGCAGTCCATGCGCTGTGAGCTGCTGCCCTGTGAGTTAGGATCACTGTCCCCGTCAGGAACTGGGGTGGGCACAGGATGATGGCTCTGGGGCAGCAGCAGTGCCCGGGCAGTCCCTGCACAGTGAGCTGCTGCCCTGTGAGTTAGGATCACTGTCCCCGTCAGGAACTGGGGTGGGCACAGTCCTTCCTCCTCTCTGGAGCAGTGGAAGAAGCAGGAAAAGCTCCTGTGCCTCCTGGCTGGTGGCTCACAGCAGCCACCCCTCTGAGCTGCATTTGCAGGGCTTGGGGCTTCCCCAGGGAGAGGAAGGAGACCCCCAGTGCCTCCTGGGCTGGGAGCAGCCCCCAGAGTGTCCTGGGGTGGCTGCTGCAGCCGCCCTCTCCCCTGCTCCTGGCTCAGCTCGGCGGGCTGGGCAGGGTGCCCCAGCTGGCCGCCAGCTGGGCACTAAATATAAATATAACCCTGTGCTTGTCTGGGCCAGACTGCCCTGCCACCACAGAGGGCTGGGGTGGCCGTGTGACACTGGGGGGCTTGCAGGGCCCTGGTCTATGTGCCAGGAGGAAGTTGGCAGCCACAGCCAGGCCACAGGGGAGCCTGGCACCAGCTCAGCTCGGAGCACCCTGTCCTTGGGATTTTCTTATCCCCTTTTCCTCACAGGCAGACAGAGCTTGGTGGCTTCCTGCCAGGCTGCTTGGAGCTGCCAGCTCCTCTGCAGGGCTCTGACCTGGACACTCCTGGTGCTGTCCAGGCTGAGCAATCCCAGTTCTCCCAGTCTTTCCTCATAGCAGAGGTGCTCCATCCCTCTAATCCTGGTGCCACCCTCTGGCTCCCTGGGATGTTCCCAGGTGGGGGATCCCACAAAGCAGGGGCACTGCCTGAGCCCCGAGCAGGGCAGTGGGTGCAGCCCACACCAGTGAGGGGATGGGCAGCTCCTCTCCAGCAGCTCCTGCAGTCCCACCCTGCCCTCCCTCCTGCAGCAGGGCAGGGGCAGCACTGCAGCCCCCACACCCCACTGTGGTCCCCGTGCTGTCCCTGGGCACCCTGCCCGTGCTCCCACAGGGACCTTCCCCAGGTGCCACCTCCCAAGCCAGCCCTGCTCAGCATGGTGGCACGTCACCTGTGCCACCTCCTGGGGACCTTGTCCTGTGATCCCCTGGCACTGGGCTGAGCCAGCCGTGCCGTGCCATTAGGGATTAACACCTAATTATCCGTGTGATAATCCTCGGCCCAGACCGGGAGAGGGGGAGCTCAGGGGGCACCCAGAGGTGCGGAGTGAGCCCGGGCCGGCTCCCACAGGGCCATCTCAGGGTCCTGCAGCAGCACGGGGGGTTGGAGCTGAATGACCCGAACTGATCTCTGCCCTGGTTGCTCCCGGGAGGAGCCGCTGCCTGCCGGCCCCGGGGTGTCCCTGGCGGCCCCGGTGGTTCCCTGGCGGTCCTGCGGGTCCCTGTTGGCCCGAGGGCTCCCTGGTGGCCGCGGCAGGGCTGCGTGGCCCCGGTGGGTCCTGGCAGGTCGCTGGTGGCCCCGATGGGTCCCTGGTGGTCCCGGTGGGTCCCTGGCGGCCCCGGCAGGGCTGCGTGGNCCCCGCAGGAGCCCGGGCTGCGCTGCCGCTGGCGCCGGACCCGGCTGCGCGGGGCGACACCCGCGCGTCCCCGGGGAGCGCCCTCACTCCGTCCTTTCCGTCCTCCCTCCCTGGGCTTTCCTCCCTGCCCAGCCCCTGGCACGCGTTCCGGGGGTGATGGAAAGTGTGATGGGGCGATTTACATTTTCCTTGTTATCAGCGCTCCCTCAGAATGGAATCTTTGTCTCACGTGAAGCGTCGGGCCGGGGGAAATTCCCCTCCCACGTGTAACAGCCCGGGCTGTCTGCGGCATCCCCAGCCCCTTCCGTGGCGCTGAGCCCCCTTGCAGCCCCTGCTCCAGGGCTCCCTTGCACCCTCCCTGCGCTCCAGACTTGGGGTTCTTCTGCCCCCCGGGCTGTGGGATCCTTATCCATGGCCCTCAGTGTGATGGGAGAAATAGAGGAGGGGACCTGGAGCTGGTTCCTGCTGTGGCTGCTGGGGGTCACTGCACCCACAGCCCCCAGCTTTGGGTGCTGGCCAGTGGGTGGGGGAGCCCATCACAGGGGGCAGGCCTGGCCCTGGGGCACACAAAGGCTGAGCTCTGGGGCACAGAAGCAGCGAGCTGGGTCTTGGGACTGCTGGCAGCATCCCCTTGCTCTGTTCTGCTCCATCAGGGGTGGTGCTGGAGGGCAGGATGGGGCCCCTCCCGTGCCAGGGCGTGCTGGGAGAGCTCTCCAGCACAGCACCCGCCCCGGCTGCCACCCCTTCATGTGGTTTCCTCCTCCCTGCTGCTGTTGTGAGTGAGGAGGTGCAGCACCCGCTGAATTCCCCATGCTTGGGGCCACCTGGGGCCACCTGGCCAGGGGATCTGCCTCTGGTAGAGCCTTGGCCCATCCTCGGGGAGTCCCCTGAGCACCCCAGCACTGGGGGCCCTGTATTTGCTGGGACCCCCGTGGCTCCCTCACTCCCTGTATCTCTGTGTAGGTGTGAGCCCTGTGTGCCC
>VXBR01003490.1:11084-23507 GCA_013400215.1 Cisticola juncidis
CCGCGCGCGCTCCCGCCGGCCCCGGCGGTCCTGGCGGGAACTGGCCCCGCCCACCGTGAAGCCGCTTCCGCCCCGCCGCGGCGTGCGACTGCGTCATCAGTGTGCGCCGGGCGGGAGCGGCGCCGGGAGCGGGAGCGGAGCCGCTGCCATGGCCGGGATCCTCTTCGAGGACATCTTCGACGTGAAGGACATCGACCCAGAGGGCAAGAAGTTCGATCGCGGTGAGTTGGGCCCCGGCCCGCTTCTCCCGGTCCCCCGTCCGGCCCGTCCCGCCGGCACTGGCTCCTCCGCGTGTTGCCAGCCCCCGGAGCGCCCCCCTTCCCCGTGGCTTCTCCAGCCCGGCTGCTGTGCCCACCACACCCCCGCGGGCCCTGTGCCTTGCATTCCTCGCCCCACCGTGTTCCTCGCCCTACCTGTGCACACCTTCGTCAGCTGCCGGGCTCTGGCATCCCATCCCAAACCCATCCGAAAACGGCTCNGGTGTCCCCCTGCCATCGGGGGCGCGGGTGTTGCTCCTCTGTCCTGTGTGGTGGGGGCGGCTCCTGCAAGAGCCCCACGGGACGTGCCGGACCCCTCCCGGGACACCCCAGACCCCTCCCGGNGACGTGAAGGACATCGACCCAGAGGGCAAGAAGTTCGATCGCGGTGAGTTGGGCCCCGGCCCGCTTCTCCCGGTCCCCCGACCGGCCCGTCCCGCCGGCACTGGCTCCTCCGCGTGTTGCCAGCCCCCGGAGCGCCGCCCTTCCCCGTGGCTTCTCCAGCCCGGATGCTGTGCCCACCACACCCCCGCGGGCCCTGTGCCTTGCATTCCTCGCCCCACCGTGTTCCTCGCCCTACCTGTGCACACCTTCGTCAGCTGCCGGGCTCTGGCATCCCATCCCAAACCCATCCGAAAACGGCTCCGGTGCCAGCCTGGGGTGGGAGGACGACCCTGTTCCCACCCAGCCCTCGGAGATCTTCTCTGTCCTGGTCCCTGACTCTGCTGCTCTCCCCAGTGTCGCGCCTGCACTGCGAGAGCGAGTCCTTCAAGATGGATCTCATCCTGGACGTGAACATCCAGATCTATCCCGTGGACCTCGGTAAGCCATCGGCACAGGGCGAGTCTGCCGGTGTCAGCTTGGCGGGCGAGGTTAGAGAGGATGGAGCCAGAAATCGCTGTGATCAAGGAATAAGGTGTCTCAGGCTTCCCTGTGCCCCTGTTTTGTCCCCAGGTGACAGACAGGAAGTTCAGGGCACTCTCAGTGAACTGAGGCTGAGCCAGGTTTCTGGTTCTCCTCCGTGTGTATTTGGGCTCATCTCTCTCCCTTTCCCTGCAGACACTGTCTGGGGAAGCTGCTTCAACTGATGGTAACCAGGCTTTAAGGGAGACCTCCTGAAATTAACTTCTGCAGCTAAATACACTAAATGCATGGAAAAGAGGCTATTACCCTCGATGAAACACAGAAGGGCTGAAGCTGATGCTGCAGGAGGCTCATGTGCCTGCCCAGGTCCAGCCAAGCCCTCCAGGGCAATATAAGTGAATGTCTCGTTGTGTCCCCTGAAAACACCAGCAGTGGTGTCCTTGTGACTCTGATTTCTTCCATGATGTGGGGAACAAGGAGACAACAGGATCCAGTGTGACCTTTCACACGTTCCCAACAATCCTGTCAGAGGACTGGCAGCAGGGACAGAGCTTGTTTAGCACCCCCTGCCAGGGTGGCCCTTTGTCACCTCCCTTAGTTCTGGCTGTGTCTGCTGCTGCTCTGGTTGTGCTCTAACCTTCTCACTGCCCCTCTGGCCTCCTCACAGGGGACAAATTCCGGCTGGTCATCGCCAGCACCTTGTATGAGGACGGCACCCTGGATGATGGCGAGTACAACCCCACGGATGACCGGCCATCCAGGTACAGCGCCCAGCTGTGACCCACGGGGTGGGGACGAGGGGAAAGGGAAATGCTGAGCTTGAATATTTCAGGTGGGATGCTTAGAGGAATTTCTTCGTGGAGGGGGTGATTAAACATTGGAATGGGCTGCCCAGGAGGATGGTGAAGTAACTGTCCCTAGCATTAAAGAAAGACTGGACTCATGCCATGGTCTAGGTGGTTGACAAGGTGGTGTTTGTGGAGTCCCTGCAATGTCTTGACTCAATACACAGGTTCTGGCCTTGGCAGGACAAATTTTAAATCTCCACCCAGCCTGAAAGAAAGAACTCCCCAATGGTTTAAGCCTCAGCTCCACTCCTAAGAAGCACGTAGCTACAGGTGTTCAGTCACAGGTTGGACTTGATGATCTGAGAAGTCTTTCCAATCTAATTGACTCTGTAATTGTGAGGTACCTTCTCCCAGAGGACACTAGGCTGGGGGCATGTCCAGGTTTGATTCCTTGCTGACCTCAGGCTGTGCTGTTGCAGGGCAGACCAGTTTGAGTATGTGATGTACGGCAAGGTGTACCGGATCGAGGGCGACGAGACCTCCACGGAGGCGGCCACGCGCCTGTGAGTGCCTGTGGAGAGTGGGGGACACAGTGCCCCAGGGTGGGGTGGGCAGCGCTGGGACCTCGGCTTGGGCCTCCCTGGGGATTCCCTGCTCTCACTGCTCCTCTCCTCCCACCTCAGCTCTGCCTATGTGTCCTACGGGGGGCTGCTCATGCGGCTGCAGGGAGACGCAAACAACCTGCACGGGTTTGAGGTGGACTCTCGTGTTTACCTGCTGATGAAGAAGTTGGCCTTCTAGCACACCTCCACAGGCTGCCCCACAGACATCCAGCTGGAGCCCTGAGAGCCCACATTCTGCTCCAGCATCCATGCTGCCCAGCCTCTGCAAAGCTGAGGAGGCAGGAGCAATCCTCCCCACCATCCCAGTGTCTTCTGACTCCTGCTGGGATCCACATCTCTGAGGAGAGAGGTGCCTGACAATCTGAGTGGACACCATGCTGAGTGCTTCAGTCTCACCTGATGGCATCTCCTCACCTTCACCTGTGCTCAACAGCCCTGGCTCTGGCCAGGAGCAACCAGACTGGGACAGCTGCCTGCCTGCCTCTGGGGACTGGGGACCATTCCCTCAGGAACCACCCTGAGGCAGGCTGCCTTGGTTTTGATTAAACTGGGATGTTTTCTACACCTGGCTTTGTTTGCTGAGAGAGGAGGCTGGCAGGGAGTGGATACACCTGCACAGGTGCAAAGGGGGATCCCTGCCACTCCCCAAAGGATGGGGAGTCCAGACCTGTGGCAGGTGGGTGCAGAGGAAGAGCAGCAGCTCAGGGCTGTGCTGGGGGCTCCTGCAGCACTGACAGCTGCCACGGGTGGGGGCAGGCACTGGGAGAACTGGGAGCATGTCCCAGAGGAGCTGGCTTCTGCCCCGGGCCTGGGCACAAGGACACACACAGCTCTTTAGAAAAATAGCTCTTTAATGGAAAAGCATTCACAGTAGAGGTGCCTGCCCGGGTGGGAGCAGGGCCTGTGCCTGCTGGCACTTAAGTGTCACTGTTTGCCTCCATGTGCTGCACAGCAGACAAAGACTCCAGGAACAGGTGCCAACCTTTTCCCTGTGGGCATCTTCCTGGGCACCCAGAGCACAGCTTAGTGTCCTGCAGGATTGCTCCAGCATCGCTTTGTGGTTGAACCCTGTGTGCAGCCTCACCAGGCCCCGCATGGAGGGTCTCTGCTGTCCCCCTGTCCTTGCTTGCACAAGACCTTGGCCAGGTCGTAGAAGAAGAAGCGCAGCTTGCCCTGGACCAGCTGCCGGTAGGTGAGGAAGATGCTGGTGATGTGGGTCTGCTCCATGGAGTGTGGGGAGCAGCTCGGCTCCCAGTGTCCTGCCTGAGGGGAGAGTGGGGCAGAGGGGTGGCAAACACTGTTGCACCCAACCCAGCCCAGCTGGCACCTGTGCCAGGGTGGTCTTGCTCATGTGGGGAGGTCTCACCTCCCAGCTGAAGGTCTGCAGGAGCAGGAAGAAGGAGTTGGCGTGTCGGTAAAGCTGGCTCAGCTGCCTGGCCCCACACTCATCGCTCACCTGGCCCTGGGCCCCGGCTGCAGCACCCACCAGCAGGGCCAAGTCACACAGGATCTCCCGCCGTTTGGTCTCGTTCTGGAGGAGCAGACAATGACCCCCAGGGCCTCGTTGCTTCCTGTGCTCACCTTAGGTCTGGACGGGGTCCTCTACCCTCCCAGTGCTACCAGATATGCCTACAAGCATTTTGTTCAGCATTTCTGGTGCTTGTGCCAACCCGAGGTTCCTTTTCCAGTCCTGTTAGCACACTGGTGCCAGCACCCTCCTCCCAGCCCCTCTCACCGATTTGGATTTCCACTGCTGGAAAGTGAAGTCCACCAAGGGCAGCACTGCAGGGCAGCTGAGTGCAGGCAGGGCCTGGCACTGGCCCTAGTGAGGAGAGATGTCAAGGTGAGGTGCCAGGAACTGTGCATGTCCCTGGTCTTGGGTTTTATGGGGCACTGTATCCTCACCACTCTCTTTTCCATGTCCTTGGCCTCCACGATGTATTTCTGGATAAGCCTGTTGTCACAGACCAGCCGTGTTGGGGTGGCACGGTTCTCTTTCACATGCAGGAGGAAGGATGTGAGGAGGAGCAGTCCTGGAGGAGATGGATTTGCCGTGTGCATTGTGCCAGCCTCACTGGGCAGTGCCAGCCCAGAGCCAAGCCTGCAGTGGCAAGTCCTCTCCCCAGCCCTTTGGTGGTCTCCCCAGCCCTGTGGTGGGGATGCAGGGAGGTGTGAGCGGCTGAGGAGGACCCGGTGCTGCTCTCCAGTCAGCCAGCGAGGGGTGCCCAGTGCTCACGGGGGAGAGAGCCAGGTTTTCCCTGCCGGTGCTGTGTGCCAAGGGGCCGCACAGCCATGTCTGCCAGGTTTTTCAGCCACGCTCCAGGCAAGCAAGCAGGGCTGTACTCCCTGTGCAGACCAGGGCCAGCCCTCCGGATCCCTGCCAAGAGCAGTTCCAGGCGTCATGTGCACTTCGGGGAATCCCGGCCTGCAATGTCCCATAGGGAACATCTGTTCCTGGCCACTGCTCTGGCTGAGTGCTCCCCTGCCAGCACTGCCTTCCCCAGTGCTGCTGCACACCGCTGTGCCCAGCAACTGCCCATCCTGCCAGCCTCTCCAGTACCCTCTTTGCTTCCTCCTGCCTGCCTCGCTCCCTGCCCTGGCACTACACCTGTCCCCAAAAATCCTCAGTGCACCCTGTTTACCTAGGATGGGTATGGAGAGATGCTTGGTTGCCCTCACATGCTGGCAGTGGCCAGATCCAACCAGTCCGAGGCCACCCTTTGGGTTTGATGCCCATCTGTGGGGTTCACCCTGCAGGGGGCCCTCTGGCTGTGGGGTCACAGTATCCACTGTCCCTTCCTGCGCACCCAGTCCCCCCTGTTAGCCGCACACTCACTGTTCAGCTCCATGCTCGGCTGGGGGCTTCGGCCCTGCATCTTCCACCCTGGGGCCAGCGGCTGCTCCCCGGCTCCCGTCCCCCTTCCATGGAGGGCAGTGGTGGCGCGGGTTCCCNCCGGCCGCTTCCTCCCTTGGCTCGGGGCACGGGAAGGGCGTCCCTGGGCGCCCTCCGTGGCCGCTCACCTGCCCCCAGGCCTGAGCGCTCAGCAGCAGCACCTCAGTGGTCAGTGCCTCAGCTGTGCCTGTGCAAGGGTTGGTGGTGGCCGTGGTACCTGCAGAAGGGATGGCATCAGTGACCCTGTGCTGGACAACCCCGGGAACATCAGCCCTAATGAGATCCTGCTCCTGGCTTTGGCAGCCAGCCATGAAAGCCACCAAAACCCCTCTCCCAGAGGTGGACCAGAATCCTGGTGACCCTCTCCCAGAGGTGGACTTCATCCATGGTGACCTTTACCCTATTAGACCCCATCCCTGTTAACCCTCACACAGAGGCATGCTCTGACCCCTGCCTCCATCAGAGGTGGCTCAGGAGATTCCCCAGGATGGCTGTGGAATCCCTGTGAGCTGGAGAGGGTGATGGCTCACAGGGGTCATGGCTAGTGCATGGCCCCAGAGCTGTTTCACAGATGTCCCCTCCCTGGGTAGGAGAAGCATCAGAGGCCTGTTCAGCACCATGCCCTGGCATGGCTGTGACATTCCCTGGCAAAGTCAGCCCCCACTGGGTGCTCTGGCAGGGGGTGCACATCCCCATGCCCATGTGTACGTGTGTGTCCTCCCGTAGTACACACGTGTGCACACCCACCAGGTGCACCCTCAAACCTACGTGTACACACGTGCACTTCCCTGGCACACGTTGGGGCTCAGATAACCCCCACCCCGGCAGTCCCACACAGCTTCCCTTTGGGGGCACCCCCTCCCAGCACACATCCTCTCATTCCCGGTGTCCCTGCAGTGCGAGCATTTCCTTCTCACACCCCGGCTCTCGCACACTCTCGCACGTTCCCACCCCCGTCCCTGTGGACAGCAGTTCCCGGCAGCGCCTGGCTGGGTGACAACAGCTAAAGTAAACACCCCAGCCCCGCTCCACCTGCCCCGTGCCCTGCTCAGCCCACCTTGCAGGGTGCCTGGATGGGGGGTCCAGCGGGTGCCGCGACTCCAGGGATCAGACTGACAGCCTCCCCGGCTTGCCTGGGCACAACTGGCAGCAGCGGGACCTGTGAGCACCGGGGTCAAACACCTCCGGGCTTCCTCTACACGGCCGTGGCCCTCCTGCGGACGTGACAAGCTGCAATCATGCCCGCAGTCACGCCCGTCAGCACCCTCAGCCCCTCTGCCAGCTCTGGCCTCGGGCCCGCTGCTGTCCCCATGTCAGTCCCTGCCATGCTCCTACCATGTCCATTCCCTGTCCCTCCGTGGGTGCAAAGTCACTGGCGATGCCAGGCTGGAGAGCTGCGGTGCCCTGCATTCCTTCTTGATTAGGCAAACAAACCCGTCAGGGGGAACTGGAGAACAACTGGAAACTGGAGGTCTAATGGACCCCCCATGGGCAGCCTAAGGTGTCCACAATAGTCCCTGTACTCCAAAATATTCCTTTCAACAATGCCAGAAGCTGGCAGGCAGCATGAGCCTGTGCCCGTATTGCCAGCATGAGCCTGGTATTCCTCTGCTGGAATAGCATTTGCTGCCCGAGCCAGGGGGACAGAGGATGTGTGGGAGAGCCCCTGCTTCTGGCCCCAGCCCCATCCCACCGATGCTTCATGCTGTAGACAGAGAGAGTGTGGGGGCAGTAAGTGAGGCACAGGGACCCCAGAGGGACACGGGTTCTCCAGCCAGGCAGCCCGGGCTCTGGCAGGGGACAGGAAGCCAGGCGGGGGCCGCGGGGCTGCACAGCTGGCCGGATCCCGGTGCCAAGATTCCCACCTCTCCTTACAGGGTGCAAAGTGCTGGGAATCCCGCTGCAGGGACAGCCGTTCGCACCCACTTTGCCAAGGTGCTAAAGACAGCAGGAGGTGCCAGGAGTCAGGGAAAGGGGGGGAGAGAGAAGGAAGACGCCGGGGTGGGGGGGAGACTGTGGTTCGGTGGCACAGCTGCTGTCCCCGCAGGCCACCCAGATGTGTTCGGTGGGCACCCCCAGGATGTCAGTGCTAGCATGGGAAGCAAACCTGGCCTTCCAGGGGCAGGGAGGGGGGTCCCAGCCCCCTTTGAAGCCCCCATAAAAGGGTCTAGCATAAAGGAAAGAGAAAGTCAAAGGAACAAAGAGAGCGGCTAATCCCGGCGTGAGCAAACAGCCCCGTTTGCTCAGGGCACAGCTGGCTCCGGGGCCGAGGAAAGGAGCACAGCGGGGCTCTACGGGTGCCAGGCAGCGGGGGACCCTCTACCCGGGCTGCCCCTCCCCGAGCACGGGGCAGTCCCCGGGAGCAGGGTCCCTCCTGGACCCTCCGGGCTTTTTCGCTACATATGCAAATTGCCAATAAACATCCTGCAATCCTGCTCCCCGTGGAACCCGGTCCTTGCACTGCTCCCAGACAGCCGTGCCAGGGGAACACCCACGCTGCCTGTAAACGGACTTGCAAGGGGCACCTTGGTCGCGGTATGACAGCTTGGGGATGACGGATGGCAGGGTTTTACTTTTCCCAATTTTCAGCAATACACATGCTGCCCAGCACCCCAGCACAAACCCTTCGGTGCTGCCCAGAGGATGTCCATGGGCAAACCCTCCTTGCCTTGGGCAAGGGCACCTAATGCCAGTGACTCTGCTGGCATCTGGGGCGATTCCTACTCTACCATCCCACTTCTCAGCCAAGCTTCCCACTCCAATGGGGCACACAGAGTGCGCTGGGAGGGCACCTCGTCCTTCCCCCTCCATCCCATGGAGAGGAGAAGGGGTTAATGCCAGGCAGCCGAGCCGCAGGTGGGCGCAAGAATGAAATTCCTTCTCGCTGTCCTGCGAAGTCTGGGCACAAATATTTGCCTGCATGTCCGGTGGGGAGGGGGGAGACCACCATCGCTTCTGGGAGCTTGCTAATCCCCATGCCAAACAAGGCCCCCACATGCCCCCCACCTTCCTCCTTCTGGGGTAACCCTGCAAAGCCTTTGAGGAAGGGACATTTGGGGTCAGGGGGACATCAGCACCTTTGGGTGCTCCTGTGAGCAGGGAGCTCTATGGCATTGACGGGGCACAGGGAACAGGTATCTTGTTCAGGGACACTGCCAGGATCTGCTTGGCATGGCAGATGAGACTGTTTTGGGGTTTCCATTCTGCTCCCTGAGCCGTGGCCACCACAGCAGGATGAGATGAAGGCAAGGGCCCCAGCCATCCCCACCATGTCAGCAACGCACCCTCCATAATAAATTCCATGTGTTCACAGACAGAAAATAGCCAGAAAATTCCCCCGCTCCCCACACTGCATCCCCTTTCTGTACCTACCACCCCCAAAACTCCCTCTATCTTCAAACCCCCCTTGCCTTCATCTGGGATGCCCCAGCCCTGCAAGTAGCATACCAGTTGTGCAAATATTGCCGGAATGGCTGTAATCCTTGTGTCCAACGTGAATTATGAGATATTTCCACCCATTACGACAGCCCACCCCCCCCCGNGGGGGATTAGACACGGCACAAGCCACGCTCAGCACAAAGATTTGGGGAGGCTGACAGCTCTCTGCATCACACACAGGGGCGGGGCAGTTGAGGGGGGCTCTTTTTGGAGAGAGGGAGTGCCCCCCATGCCTTCCCGTCTTCAGGCTTATGCCTGGAGGGAGTGTTGGGGTGCCCAGAAGGCAGTGGGAGGCTGTGAGAAAGGGGGACCCAGGGCATGCAGTTTCACCACGACCCCATCCCTGGGGAGCAGAGGCTCCTTCCTGCCGCCCTGAGCCAGGCTCATGTTCAATGCCGCGAGCAGGCAGCAGCTGACGAGGGCAGACAATGGGAGCTGCGCAGGGCAGAGCTCAGGTGAGGGCCTGCTGAGACACCCCCCACGCCACAGCCCTGGCACCACGATCCCCTGGAATACTCCGTGGGGCCCTCACCACTGGGCAGGGCACATGCCCACAAAGCCTCTGCAGAACTACAGACTGTTCTGTAGGGCACCACTGGGCACCCCACCTGAACTTTGCCAGGACAGGAAACACCCCCTGGAACCATCACCCACCCACCGGGGAGAAGCCAGTGCCCACCCTGGGAAGAGGTGGTGGAGGGGTGAAGGCGCCAGGCTTGAGGCTGCCATGGCCAGCTGTCTCCATCGTGGTGCAGCTCCAGCTGCCTGCAGCTGGCAACCCCGTTGGGGATGTGCTGGTGCCAGGCCCAGCTCTGGAGTCTCAGAGTTGCCTTTGTGCAGAGCACTGCTCCTCGCACACATGGGCGGGCGCTGAGAAGTAGCTGGTGGGACTGGGACCCTTTCCCAGCGCTGCCCATGGCTGGCACCATCCCCTCTCCAAGAGCACAGGGAACCCCAAGGCTCTGTCAAGCCACCTCTGCCTATTGATGAGGACACTCCTTGGCATTTCCAGGGGCAGCCTAGGCTGTGAACGAGGGAAGCCCAGGCACAGCTGGAGCATCCATTTCCTCCCTGCCTGCGTGCCTCCACTGCAGTGGCTGTACCCCTCTCCCTGGGCAGGGATGCCCAGCACCCCCCTGACCCGATAGGTCCCATGCCAGCAGACCACTCTGCTCCCAGCCTGGCAGTGCCAGATACTCTTGCAGCCCCTCTCTCCCTCACTCTGCCACCCCATGTCTCGGATTCCCCTGTGCCGAGGGGCTGCAGCCAGGCCGGTTCCCGTCTCTCTTTTCTTTCCCCTGGAAAGGGGAGGGAGCTTCCCTCATCTCTTCCCCGTGTCCCGCAGACGAGCCAGGAGACTGTGACGAGCTCTGGGTGCACAGAGCCAGCACCGGATTCCTGGCATCGGCGGGACAGCTGGGAGCCATCGCCCGCCTCCTCCCTGCTCAGCCCCGCTCACGTCCCGCCGTCCCCAGAGCCGCTGCTGCGCTGCAGCGGGCACCGTGCAGCGACGCTGGCACAGCTACGGAGACCCCAACCCTGCCCTGCCCTCCGCGTCGCTGGATCCCGGGCCAGCGAGGACGTCGGGAGAGAGGAGAGGGGACAGGTCAGTGACGCTGCTGGGGACCGCGGGGAGGGCCAAAGGGTGCCGTGCTGCCGGGCATGGTCGCTGTTCGCAGACCGTGCTTACAAGCGGCAGGGTGTTGGGGACAGCCACGCCCGGGGGATGCCCCAGGTTCTGGCAGTGTCCCAGCCCTGGTGATGCCAGCGGGCTGTCCTGCCGGGGTAAGCCCGCTTACTCCTTGCTGTTTTCTGCCAGCTCCTGCCACGAGCCAGGTTCCCGGCAAGGCCAAGCTCCCCTGTCGCACTGCCCTCCCCGGGAGAGGTGTCGAGCTGCGTGGAGACGCGTGCCAAACCAGGGCAGGGAGTGGGATGGGGCAGCCATGGAGAAGCTGGGGATGGGCAACCCCGTGCTGGCACTGGAGCATGGGGCGGTGGGCTGCAGCCCCCTCCCAGCTGCTCGCTGGGCTGCGGGGAGGCCCATGAGGAGCTTTCTGGGGAGGCAGGAGCCTGTTGTGCTCCAGCTGTGCCGTGTTTCCCTAGCTACACCGCGCAGCTGGCCGGGTGTTTGCACCGCCCGGAGTTGATTTTGGCAGCCCAGCGCTTCCCCCTCCTCCCCTCCCCACTCGCCTTCCCCCTGCAGGGCGCCCGCCTGCCACGCACCCACCACCCTCAGCCTCTCCCTGCCACCCTCGGTGGGGGTGGCAACAGGGACATAGGTGACACAAAGTGCCCCCACTCCTCACAGGCTCCCCCTCCCCTAAATTCATGCCTCAGTTTCACCAGATGGATGATGCTTTCCCCAAACTTTTCCATGGTGTCTACTCACTGCCGATGTGTGCCACCCCTACCAGCCCAGGTGTGGGTGAAGAAGGGGACTGGTGCTGGGTGCTGCTCTCACAACATCCCCCCTCCAGATGCCCCTTCTCTCCCCGGGCAAGGGAACTCAGGCATCTTTTTCCCCTGAAGCCCCTGTCACTGGTGGGCAGGATCCCAGGGTCCCGCTCTGGAACCTTGCTCTGCCCAGGGTGGGCAGCAGCTGGAGAAATTTAGGAATGTGGAAAGCACAAGCTGGAGGGGGTTGATTGTGCCTTTGCAGAGAGCAGTGTGTATTGGGGGAGGGGGCCGGCTGTTTTGGGAGCCCATGCTCAGGGGTGCTGAGGGGATGGAGGAAGGGCTGGCTGCAGGGGAACAGTGGATGGACAGTGCCCTGCAGTGCTCTGTGTCCTGGGGTGCCAAGGGACCTGGGAGTGAACTGAGTGGATGGAGCAGTCTCCAGGATGTGTCATGCCTGAGGAGTGGAGGGCAATGAGCCCTGGAAGAGCTCATGACTGGAGGTGGACTGTGTGGATGTGAGGATGGCAGGATGCTCTGTGCCCAGGAGATGCCCCATGCCGGGAAGAGCACACAGATTGAGGACACCAGCACTTGAATGGGTGTGCCCTGCAAATGCCTTATTCTCGAGGGGCTTATCTGGATGAGAAGACTTCCGTGGGCCTCATACCCTTGAAGCGGGAAATGTGAATGGGGGCATACCTGGGATGTCCAGTGCTCACCCCATGCTCTGTGGAAGGTGGCAGTGGTGTCTCCACAGTGCCTTATATCCCAGAGGGTGCTGTGTGAATTGGGAGGGGATGTCTCCAGGATGCCCAGAACCTGAGGGTGCCCGATGCTCTGAGGGAGGGTTATATCATAGAATCATATAATAGGCTGGGTTGGGTTGCGAAGGACCGTAAACATAATCTGGTTCCAGCCTCCGTCCCTCAGGTTCCCCGTGCCCTGGGGCTGACATGTCACTAGGGATGCTCTGCACTCAGGGGTACTGCATGCCCGGGAAGAGGGGGAGCAATGGATGGGGAGATCCCCAGGACACCCCGAGTGCGGGGGTACCCTCTGCCTGGCGGGGCAGCCGCGTGCCCCGGTGTCGCAGGACGGGACAGGACAGGACGTCCCGTGCCAGGCGGGGGCGGCGGGGCCGGAGCCCCGGGGGTATGTGGGGG
>VXBR01003490.1:23804-35266 GCA_013400215.1 Cisticola juncidis
GGTGGTGGGGTCTCCGCAGGCTGCGCCTTCGGGGGACACTTCTATGCTCTGGAGGAGACGTGGCACCCGGACCTGGGGGAGCCCTTCGGGGTGATGCGCTGCGTTATCTGTCACTGCGAGCCGGTGAGTGCCCCCACACACCCCTTTCCCTGGCAGACCTCCGGGACCGGGGTCTGCTGGGGAGGGGGCTAGCAAGGAGGGAGTTCGACCTCTCTGTTCAATACACTCGTCTCCTTCCCATGGAAGAGGGAAGCGGGATTCCTTCAGCCAGCTGGACACCTGGATGTCCTCCTCCCCCACGGCATGGGGGAGGAGAAGGGGGATTTAAAGGATCAGGCTTCATTCTTCCTCCCCCTCCTCGGGGATGGCCTCAGGCCCCCTCCCTCTCTCCCTCCGAGCAGCTCCCCGAGCCCGGGGCTGGCCGGGCCACGCACAGCTGGTCGGGAGGCTGGGGGCTGTGGGGAGGGGGCCCGGGTTTGGCTGCTGCACAGGCATCTGGGGACCGTGCAAGGTGTCCAGGGCTCCAGATAGAAAAAAAATGGGGAAAGCCAGGCTGTGCCTGGAGGCCATAACTTGGAAGACATAGAAACGCCCTGGCACACCTTGGCATGGCTCTCTTGGGATCTTCTTGGCCCCCCACAGCAGAGGAACCACCGGGGGAAGCCTGTTGGGAAAGTGAACTGCAAGAACATGAAGCAGGACTGCCCTGTGCCTGCCTGTCCCCGGGCCACGCTGCTGCCTGGACACTGCTGCCACACCTGCCCCAAAGGTGAGGAGAGTGGGTGCTTCTCTGCAGAGAGCCTCCACCAGTCCCTCAGGATCCCCCGGGGAAAGAGGGAAAGAGGGCATTGCCCACTCCCCTGAAAAGTACTAGTTAATTTTTTATGAAGGTCACCAGTGCCCCTGATATGATGGGCAGGGGAAAGCCCTGTTGGGAACAGCCTGAAATGAGTGTAAGGAAGGCACACAGGGCTAAATGCCCTGCCTGTCCATGTGCCTGTGCACAGCATGCCCCAGCTAAGAGCCCCATAGTGATTCACACATCTTGGTCTATCTCAAAAGGGGCAATGTTTTATTGTCCCCCACCCCAAGCTCTTGGGCACAAGCAGCCTGGTATGATGGTTTCCTCCTGTGTCCACCCCAACTTGCCAGGCCCCCCAGAGAAGAGCCCTGCACTCCGCTTTGACACCTTCGAGTACTTCCAGGACAAGGAGGATGACTTGGACAAGCCCTACAACGACCGCTCCTACCTCAGCTCTGAGGGCCTGGCCCGTGATGATGCCCGCACAGGTGAGCCACCCGCCCAGACAGCAGCACTGTGGGGCACCCTCCACGCTCCCCCTCATCAGCAGCATCTCCTCCCCAGAGTTTGTGGCCCTGCTGACGAGTGGCCCAGAGCCCTGGCACCCCACATCCAGCGCCGTGGGCAAGGCTCGCTTCACCCTGCTGCGCTCCTCCCTGCTCTTCTCCATCAGCTACGAGCGGTGAGTCCTGCCCCCGGGCCCTGTCCAGCCTGGCACAGCAGGCAGCTCTCTGGAAAAGGGGGGGATGCAACAGTGCTTGTGCCTCAGTTTCCTTTCTGATATCCCCCCACTCTGTCAGTGCAAGGCTCTTGGTGCCCTAGCCTTGCACTGACAGAGTAAGAGATTTAGAGAAGGGGGGGCAATGTGCTGTGCTGCAGCCTAGGTCAGCGGCCAGAATTTCGGCACACCCACAGTGTAGGCCCAGCCTCACCCATTTGCCTCCAGACCTGGACGGGAAACAAACAGGAACGGTTCCAGGGCTCCCATGGGTGCAGCTGGCAGAACTGCTGTGCCACCCTGCAGGCTCTGCCGGTGGGCAGTGTCTTGGCACTCCTGCCAGGGTTCCCCATCCTTGCCATGCCCTCCCCGGATGCCCGCCAGCAGCAGAGCCTCTCCTCTCCCTCCCTCCCTCCCGCTCCAGTTTCTTCTGCTCTTCCGTGCTTCCAGGCCGCTTTGCATAGTAAAGTGGTGACTAATTTCCAGCTCTGACAGGGGGAGCCAAGTGGAGCCGAAAACGCTCCTTATTTACAGCCTGAACACTCAGCTCCCAGCGGGCTCTGCCATGCTGCCTTTCCCGGCAGAGACCCTCATCCCGCTTTGTGCCAGTTAGACACCACTCCAGGACAGGGATGCCCACAGAATCCATGCCAAGCTGGCACTTGGCAGGACAGCAGTGTTGGGCTAGTCATGGAATGGGGGAGCAGAGCCTAGCACTTGGCAATCCAGGAGAACGTCGTCCTTCTCCTGCCCACCCCAAACCCCCGGTGACCCCCGTATGCCCTCCCTGACACACCCCTGTGCCTGACGCTGAGTGAGGGTGGTGCCGGGGGAGGGGAAGGGCAGGTACGTGGCCCTTGCTCACCCCCGCGGATGCTCGCAGGCTGGGGCGGCCGAGCCGGGTGCGTTTCAGTGACCCCGAAGGTAACGTGCTGTTTGAACACCCTGTGCAGAAGAGCGCTGCCCCCGAGGACGGCATGGTGAGAGGGGCTGGGAGGGCAGGGGGCACGGTGCCCTTTCCGACCCCTGCCGGATGTGTGGTGGCCCCCAGCCACCGCCCAGCCCTTCCACCCATCACCCACAGCTCTGCGGAATGTGGAGGACGGTGTCCAAAGCCAATGTCCAGCTGCTGCGGGGGGAACAACTCCGTGTGTCCCTCATCACCCGGGCACAGCCCTCCGGAGAGGTCCATGGGCGCATCCTCAAGCACCGGGCGCTCTTCGCAGGTAGGTCCAGCTCCCGCATGCACACCCAGTGGGTGCCCACCAGAACGTCCCTCACGCCCCTGTCCCTGCACAGAGACATTCAGTGCCATCCTGACCTCGCTGGACCCCTTGCACTTGGGTGCTGGGGGCATGGCCATGCTGACACTGAGTGACACCGAGAACAACCTGCACTTCATCCTCATGGCCCGGGGACTGCTGGAGCCCGGAGCAAGGGGTGAGAGCAGGCAGGGAAGGGGAGGGAGGCACTGCTCAGAGGGGCTGCGTAGACCTGAAGGAGTGCATGGCATGTCTACTGCTCAGGATGCATGGGTCAGCATCTGTGGGGTCAGGCTGGGTGGCTGGGCTGGGTGTGGGGCTCAGAATGGGTACAGGGACTGTATGTGGGGTGGGGGGTAAGGTGTGTATACATTATATGTTGTGTGATTTGGGGTGCACATGGTGAGGAGGGGATGATATGCACCTATGCAGGGGGGGCGGGGGTGCTGCAGAGCATATGGTGTATGAGGGTCGTTGTGCAAGAAGAATAGACTTGTGAGGTGGGTTTGCAAGGATTTAGGACATGCTGGAAAGAATTGTGAGGGTCCAGGCACATAAGGGCAGGCAACTGGCAAGAAAGCGCCAGGAGTTTGGAGGTGGTAGGCACAGAGGTGTGGGTTTCACAGTGCTTGCAGACCCCTGGTCCAGTGGGTCCATTCCCTCTGCCATGTCCAGAATCCCCGTGGGTCCCGCTGAGGGTCCGCATCCTGCACCAGGGCCAGATGCTGCGGGAGGTCCACGCCAACATCAGTGTGGAGGTAAAGCGTTCTCTTCTCCCACGTGCCCTGGCAGCCACAGTGTAACAGTGTCCATGGTGCCCAGGGCTGATCCATAGCACTCTGCCCTCCTGCCAGGACCCTGACTTTGCAGAGGTGCTGAACGATCTGTCTGCCCAGGAGCTGCAGTGGCTGGTGCAGGGGCAGCTCCGCATCGTGGCTGAGACGGAGGGCCGGCATGCGCGCCGGCTGGCTGGCACCATCACCACCCGCCGCAGTTGTGACAGTGAGCACGGGGCAGGCACCCTGGGGTGCAGGGGGATTGCTGTGCTCACCCCCGTGCCGATCTCACCCACCCTTGTGCCTCTCTCCCCGGGCTGAAGCCATCCAAAGTGTGCTATGCGGAGCGGACGCTTTGCTGCCAACCAAGACCGGGGCTGTAGGCTCAGCCAAACTGGCGCTGCATGAGAATGGCACCCTGGAGTACCAGGTAAGTGGTGAGCACCCATTTCCCTCTCAAGGGCCCCAGGTTTATCTGCCACCCTGGCACTGCCCCTTGGCATCCCCACCCACAGGTGCAGGTGGTGGGCACTGCCAGCGAGGTGGTGGGCATCACACTGGAGACCAAACCCCGGCGGAAAAGCAAGAGGAACATCCTGTTTGACATGACACCCAGCTACAAGGATGGGCTGGTGAGCACTAGTTGATGCTGGGAGGGATGGTACGGGGACTTTGGGTGAGTCCCTGTCCCAACCCGCATGGTCTCCCACTGGTGGCAGGCCTGGGGTGCCTGGGAGGGCCCCAGTGCCCGTGATGCCCACATGCTTCTACAAAACGAGCTCTTCCTCAACGTGGCCACCAAAGACTGGGCAGAGGGTGAGCTGCGGGGCCAAATCATCTCCCTGCCCTACAGTGGGCTGCTCGCCCGCTACACAGGTACCGGGGGCACATGGGGTGGTGATGGGGGGCAATGGGGCAGCCCTCCCACACACCACCCACACCCTCCCATGGTCCCTGTCTGTGTGCAGAGATGCCCGTGGCACTGGCGGNGCGCTGGGGGGCACGCCTGGCTCTCTCTGGATGAGCACTGCCACCTGCACTATGAGATCTCGGTGGCGGGGCTGGGACGCCCGAGCGACGGCACTGTCAGTGCCCACATCCATGGGGTGGCTGAGCTGGGGGAGATGGGCACCCGCCCCCATCAGCACAAGCGCCTGCTCAAGGGCTTCTACAGCACTGAGGTGAGGTGGGCACCCGGTCAGGGCACCACACTGCAGGGGCTGGGCCAGGCCTTATCCCCACCCTGGTGCCCTCTCTTGCCACGACAGGCTCAGGGGGTGGTGAAGGACCTGGATGCCGACCTGCTGCAGCACCTGGCCCAGGGCACCGCTTTCCTGCAAGTCAGCACCAAAGCACACCCCAACGGGGAGATGAGGGGACGGGTAGGTTCTCATCAGGGCGGGGCACCACTACTCATCCCCACTGCTGCCAGTGACCGGGTGGCACTGCCTGGAGCAGGGTGGGAGGGTACAGGATCACTCTGTTACAATGTCCCAGCACTACAGCCTGATGTGTTTTGTGGTCATGGATGGTTCCTTCAGCAACCCTGACCATGGGAGACAGCCAGGCATCAGTGTGGGAAGTGACCTGCTCATTGCCCCCTCCAGGTGCACATTCCCAACCAGTGCCATGCAGGAGGGACCCGCCTGGCCCCAGGGGAGTCCCTGGGGCAGGCAGAGCTCTCTGAGAGCACCAAGACCAGGGACCAGGAGCAGCTGAAGAAGGACCCCAATTCCTGCTTCTTTGAGGGTCAGCACCGAGCACATGGCACCCGCTGGGCACCTGACTATGACAAGAAGTGCTCCATCTGCAGCTGCCAAGTACGAGATCGGGGTTGTGCTGAAGGGGCAGCACTCATCAGTAATGCCCCTCTGTACTGAGTCCCATCCCTGCTGTCCCCAGAAGCGCACAGTGATCTGTGACCCCATCTTGTGCCAGCCGCTCAACTGTACCCACCAGGTGCACCCCGAAGAGCTGTGCTGCCCCATCTGTGAAGGTACCTGGGGGATGGGCAGGGAGGCTCCTTGTGAAAACAAAGTGGAGGTCCCTCTTGGAGACTCTGCTGCTGGCACAATGTGCATCCCCTCATGGCCTTCCTCTTCCTTGTAGAGAAGAAGACAGAGCAGGAAGAGCTGAAGCTGGAGAGGGCACGGGACAGTAGCGAGGGTGAGTCCTTGTGGGCACGGGCTGAGGGGGCAGCTCTGCAAAGGCTGAGTCACAAGGGCTGTGACTTCCTCTTCTTCTTCCTCTCCCAGGCTGCTACTTTGATGGCGACAAGACATGGCGAGGCTCTGGCACTCGCTGGCACCCTGTTGTGCCCCCGTTTGGCCTCATCAAATGTGCCATTTGTACTTGCAAGGTAGGTGCGGGTTCCAGACTTGCCCCCCAACCTGGTCTGGCACCTCTGGGTGCTCTCAGATCCCAAGCACTGTAGCTGAGGCTCAAACCAGGGCATGGGGAGCTGACTGCCCTGTGCCTCCTGTGAGTCCCGTGCCCTCCCTGCAGGGCACCACAGGTGAAGTGCACTGTGAGAAGGTGCAGTGCCCACGGCTCACTTGTGCCAACCCTGTGCGTGCCAGCCCCTCTGACTGCTGCAAACAGTGCCCAGGTACCTGCACCCCTCTCCTGCCCTCCATTCTTCCTGCATAGCCCATGTGTGCCCCCATGGGCAATGCCACAGGCTGCCCTGCCACAGGCGGGTGTGCTCCCAGTGCCCTTTCCTGCAGCCCCAGAGAGGAGTGTCCCAGAGCTGGCTGACTCCATGCAGGCAGATGCACCACGGGCCTGCCGCTTTGGGCGCCGCTGGTACCTCAACAACGAGAGCTGGCACCCGTCTGTGCCCCCCTTTGGAGAAATGAAGTGTATCCTGTGCTGGTGTGTGGTGAGTGTGCCAGCCTGGGGCAGCCCCAGGGGAAGGGAAGGTGCCACTGTGCCAGTCGCCAGGGCTTTGGGAACAGGTGGGAGAGCAGCACCCCAGATATCCACTGCACCCTGAGGAGCTGCTGCCCCCACCCCGGAGCTCAGCCCCTCTTTCTGCTCCCCAGTCGGGGGAGACGCACTGCCAGCGCCAGGAGTGCCCCCCATCGGCCTGCGCTAGCCCTGCCACGAGGGACAACCCCTGCTGTGCCAAGTGCCGAGGTGAGTGCAGTGCTCACACACAGGCACCACTGCCCAGACACTCTGTGGCAGCCCCTGCACCTCCCGGCCTCCTTGTGCTGAGCCAGGACTGGCACAACCACCCCAAGTGCCCTCCTGGCACCTACTGTGCCCATCTCTCAGTCCCGCTTTCTCCCCCCAGCCCTGGATGCCCCCTCAGATGCACGGGAAAAGGTCCATGATGCCAAGGTGGAGTCACGGAGCCACTGAGCAGTGGCTGCTGCCTGGAGCGGGGCAAGCACGCAGCGACGCTGGGTGGCAGGGGGAGCCCACTACTTACTGCCCCTGCCTGTGCAGGGCAGGGGGCACAGAGGAGCACAGTGGGTGCACATGGCCAGGCCCCAGCCTGGGCACCCCATCTCAGCACGACTGCAATGCCAGGACTGCCCTACCCACTCGTGCCAGTGGGCAGTGCCTGGGCTCACGGAGGTTGGGGCACCCGCTGCCCTCCCACTCCAAGCCCCCCTGGCCGGGGCATCGTGCCCATGTTGTACATAGTGTAAAGTCCCTCTGGCCCCTGTTTACTGCACCCACCCTGTCTCAGCCGGGTTTCTCACATAATTTATGGTGCCAGTGGATGGGGGTCAAGATGTATTTATTAAAATCAGAGCTATTGCCCACCTGGTTCCTGTCTCTTCCTAGCAGCAGCAGGCACAGGGCTGTGCCCCTGCATCCTGTGGGGAACTTGCAGGCCTTGGTATTGCTGGGGTTGGGGATGTATATTTGGGGATATGGGGTGTGAAAAAGCCAGTGTCAGGATGAGGACACCTCTATGGGCTGTGGGGTGGCACTGGAGAAGACCAGAGGAGCACGAAGTACCCACAGCTGGAGTCATGATGAGAGCTTCTGCCCACAGTGGAGGCTGCCAACACAGTGATTGGCGATGGTGCCCGCCAGCACAGGGACAGCAGGACTCTGTTCCCCACACCTCCCTGGTGGCACAAAGAGCCCAGCCTGGGCTGGCATCATGGAGGCCGTTGTCCTGCAGCACCCACCAGGGCTGGGCACAGATACCCACGGCTGTGCAGGGCAGACCCCTGTGCCTGCTCTGGGGCAGCACAACCCCAGTAATCCCAGTACAGCTGCACTGGACTAAGGCCTTGTGGGGCCCATGGGAGACCTAACACTGCCACCTGCCCTGTTTGATCCTTTAACAGGGAGGACTGAGAGATTTCTGGGGTCATTTGTA
Organism: Cisticola juncidis; assembly: GCA_013400215.1. Taxonomy (NCBI): domain Eukaryota; kingdom Metazoa; phylum Chordata; class Aves; order Passeriformes; family Cisticolidae; genus Cisticola; species Cisticola juncidis. The sequence goes on from VXBR01003490.1 coordinate 31,708, forward strand.
CTGTGCTGGTACACACTGGGATGAGTGGGACAGTCAGGGCTATACTGGAACAGTGCCAGAGCTGTAGGGAAAGTAACACTGGGCTCTGCTGGGATAGCAGTAAGCCATGGTGGCACAACCACAACACTGCAGTGGGACAGCGTTAGCCTATCCTGGGGCTGCACCCAAGGTGACACTAGGCTAAACTGGAGTAGTGGTAGAGCAATAGAAGGATGGCACTGGGGCACATTGGGCTGGGACAGAGCCCTGCATGCTAAGCTGGGTGTCCTGCCCTTCATGCACCCACAGCAAGGTAGACACCTGTGCCAGCAGGGTGGCATCACCTGTGGTGGCCTTGCAGTGTGCTGGTGGCCCACAGCCAGGCACGCTGGTGGCAGTGGGCAGAGCATGTGTCCTGGCACAGGGCTTCCCCTCCGGATGAACATCCCTGCTGCCATGGGGCAGTGCCAGGAGCTGACGAGCAAGGAGGGAGCTCCGTGCCTGGGGATACAATGAGCGCGCAACCCATTTTGTCACCTCCCTGCCTCAAACTGGTTCATGTCGGGCAACGAACCCTCCCAGACTGGCACAGGACATATCCCAGCCCCCAGCCCAGCCATCATCACCCACCCTTGGGGGTGCCGACGTCAAACCAGAGGGTGGCACCTGGGCAGTGAGAACTAGCCTGTTCCCGATCCTGCAGCACCAGCCCAGCAGTGCCACAGCGCTGGCTTTCCCTGTGCCCAGTTCTTGCCACAAAGGTGCCATCCTGTGCCCTGGGGAGGAGGGTGAGCGTGGTCCTGCCAGCTGCCTCGGTCGCCCCTGTGGCGGTGGTGAGACACAGGAGGTCCCGGCAGCCACCCTGCCATGCTGGAGTGCCTTGCCCAAGGACTGCCGGTGCCAAGCTCTACCCGTGTGCCTCTCTGGAGAGGACTGAGCCTCAACTGCCCAGCGAATTCAGCAACAAAGAGTGGAGCCCATCTCTTCCCCTGGGGGCTGACAGTCCCGGGACACTGAGCAACATTGACGGTAAGGACGAGCTCCCTGACACCTTTGGGGTGGTGACACCCCCACAGTGCCAAGGTGCCCTGCCCTCCTTGGGCATTGACAGGTGCCCCAATGCCCTTCATGACAAGGCAGACTTCAGGCATTCTGCCCCCTCCAGTGTCCCCTAGCCAGGCATGGCCATGAGCCTGGAGGTGACGGTCTACAGAGCCCCAGCACGGTCCTCCCACATCTCACCAGGGGAACCCACAGTGCCCAGCCCCACGCCAGCCTCCCGTACCTGTGAGAAGAGGGAGCATTGTGTCCCGGGGGAAGTTGGCGCTTGGTCACATCACCNCAGCGGCACCATGGCCTCGGAGAGCGAGGCGCAGCGGGCGCTGCAGTATGAGCAGACCCTGGTGAGTACCGAGGGCACCGGGCGGGCACCGGGCACCGGTGTGGCACAGGACGCGACGGGGCGCGATGGAACACCCGGGGGTTTGGGGGGTCTGCCCTGCTAAGGGCGGCAGAACTCCGCGGTGCCCTGTTTGGGCTGCTGTCGCCTGTTTGGGGTGTCACCCCCAGCTGCCTCCGGCTGTGGAGGAGCCTAGCTGAACCCCCACCCCCTAGGGCAGGACTTTTGCACACACTTCACCACCCCCTTGGCAGCACCCCTCGTCACTGGGAAGGATGCCCACCCCGTGGGGGGCTCCCAGAGGCGCCAGCCGGGCACGCTTCTCTTTCCCCACACGGCACATCCCCGGCCCTCTGCCCCCAAGATAAGGTATCTCCCCCGCCTGCAACCTTAGCCCCATGTTTACAACTCCTTTTCCTCAGAGGCCTCCCCACTGGCACCAGGGTGTCCCGGTGTCCTGAGGTGTCCTCCTTCCCTGCTGTGTCCCCAGTCACTCCACTGCTCTCCACTGCCCACGGCCCTCAAACATCACGGGCAAAGGTGCTTTTCCCTGGCCTCCCCTTGGGACGGTGCCCAAGGCGGACGGTACTTTGCCCTGGCGAAGGCATTTGGACAGGCAGGGCCAGGGAGGTGTTCAGGGAAGCAGAGACTGAGTGGCCACGGAGTTGTGCCCACGGCTGCCCAGGAGAGCCTGAGCCGATTGCTGTGTGCGAGGCAGGCCGAGCTGAGCCTTACCCACCCAGCATGGGCGCATCAGGGCACTGCTGCTCTGTGTACCCTCTGCATTGCCTTTCCCAGCACCCAACCCTTCTTCTGGAAGTGCCCCTCAGTGCTCACCCCAAGCTGTCCCTCAGGTGGCTGCAGGACACCAGCTGGCCATGAGAGCCCCTGCTGTGCCCTCATCTCCACGACCTGATTGACCCCACGGTCTTTCCCGGCAGGGCTGAGTCAGGGAGCAGCCGGGGGCAGGGGCAGGGTGCGCGGTGGCAGTGCCTCTCCCTCTCCCTGCCGCCGGCTGCAGACGGCCCCCCTGGGCGCCCTGGTCACGGTGGGTGAGCAGAGAGGCCATCCCAGCCGGGCACCGCGGGGCGGAGGAGCCTGCGGGCAGCGCAGGAGGGGAGAGGAACACTGGGCTGGCATCAGGGCAGCCATGCTCGGCACCAGCAGACTTTGCCCTCCTTTTCTTTGGGCAGGGTAGCACCCATGTCCTGAGCTCCATGGTGCCCATCCCCACGGCCTCTGGGCTCAGTGAGGCTCATGGAAGCGCCTGGGGGTTGTGGGTGAGGCTGGGTGCGGGCTCCTGTCCCATAGCCTCACACCTGCATTTTGGGAGCTGCCTGGGCATATGCTGGGCAGGAGGAGTGCCCAGCCCTTCCCAGTGCATCTGAGCCACCACCAGATCCTGCCAGCACCTGCCAGGAGAGTCAGCATCCAGCTGGAACCTGGCATGGGCTGGTCTGATCTGGACAGCCTGGGGACAGCTCTCGCTGCTTGTGCCCACAGCCAAGCCATCACAGCCAGGCTGCAGGGTTGTGCCCAGCTATGTCCAAAGGCCTGTGTCCCTATCCCATGCCCTTCCCCTCCTCAGGTTTCACCAGCCCTGGGATGCCCTGGGTCTTGGGGTCCCAGACCTAAAGATCTCCCCAGGCATCCCACCCTGGGGTCCCTGTGCTGGACAGGTGTCTGTGGAAACCCCTGGCATGCCAAGGGTGCTGAGGTGCACATCAGCCCCGGTGTCCCCCACATGCCAAGCTGTTGTGGCAGCGACCAACAGGCCCCATGGGGGGGATTAAGCTTGACAAACTGCCCTTGTTCGTGGCAGAGCCGCTCAGGGTGATTAGAGCCTGGCTAAGACGGGCAGCGTGACACACACCCCCTGGCCTCTGCCTGCTTCTGCCAGCCCAGAGGAACCCCCAACCCCTTGCCTTTAAATATCTCCCCCAGGGGAAATTTGGGAAGGTTGGCTGGCATTGGCCATGAGGAGGTGGGCATCAGTGCCAAGCAAGCTCAGTGCTGTGGGATAGATTGGTGTGGGGACACAGCAGCACCAGATGCCAGTGCTTGGCCCAGGCACAGCAGGCACCATGGGCTGGCAGTGCCCGGGGGGCTGTGGCACAGCCAGTGCCTGCAGCGCAGGAGCCCAGGACCAACACAGTGGCCTTGGCCCTTGCCTGTGTCCCC
>VXBR01003490.1:52219-67601 GCA_013400215.1 Cisticola juncidis
AAGGGGAGACGAGGAGAGAGGTGAAGGGGGGATGAAGGCAGCCGGGGAGGATGAAGGAAGAGGGGGGTTGAAGGAAGAGGAAGAGGGGGATGGAGGAAGAGGAGGGGGCGCGGAGAGGAGGAGGATGGACGGAGGAAGAGGAGGGGGCTGAGGAGGAGGGGAAGAAGGCCGGCCACCGCGGAGAGCGCCGTGCCAGCACCGCGGACAGCGCCGCCCCGCCCGGCCCCCGTACACCCCCGAGCAAGGAACAAGGGCTGGGACCCTGCAGAAACAGGGCATCCCTCAGCCCCAGACCTGCCGGCCCCTACCCGCCCCCGAGGGCCTGGTGGTGCGGGTCGCAGCACACAGCCTCTGGCACAGCCTCTCACCCCCAAGGAATGGGCTGGGGACAGGTGTGTGCAGACTGAGGAACATCACGTCTGACAGCGACGGCCGCTGCAGGAGATGCAGGCCAGCGCTGACGGCCAGGCTGGCGGGTCAGCCCGTGCTCATTCTGAAACCTACTGCCAGCAATTCATGCTGTGGTACCTTTTCCTTGGCACAGGAGGGCACTGCTGCGGTGCCACCCTCTCTCTCCCTCGGCAAGCGGGTTACCCCAAACAGACCAAAGGGCCTCCCTCCCTCCTTACTCACTCATTCCCAGTCAGGGAGAGTTCCTGCCCAGTCCCCATCCCGAGGCCTTTCCCTGCCAACTACTTCCCAGCATTAGTGATGCCAGGGCTGCAGCTCAGACAGATCAGCCTCTAATCTGGGGAACAGCCTCCAGTTAATTATTCTGTACCCTCTGGGCCATGGCCAGGGTGACTCAGCAAGAGGCAGCCCAAGGCAGCAAAGACCAGCCTCCAGCCCCAAGGGGGACCAGCCTCTGTCCCCAGCAGGGATACCCCACAGGGGAAGCCCAGCAGGGGCTGGCTGTGCCCCATCTCCACTCCAACTGCAAGACAAGGCCAGGAGGGAGCTGACAGAAAAATGCCCTCCCACACTGGAAGGTGTAGGGAGAACTTGGCACACATCTCCCACCTCCTGCCCCGACGAGACCATGCAGGTTCCACCACTCATGCCTGTGGGAAAAGGGACATTTGGGGACATCAGGGCTCTGCTCCACAGCCAGACTGCTGGCATGGCTGGCTGTTTCACCTCCAGACACCTTGTGCCGGGCATTGCCAGCAAGGGGGATCCAGGGGGCCTGGCTCCAGGCACATCCAACCTCCTTGCCACCCTTCCAGCCCTGGAGTGGGGGATACCTACCTGCCTTGAAGTGACAGGGTAGGCTGGTCCTTGCCCATGCTCAAGGCTGGCACCCCCACACCAGCCCAGGCACAAGGGACATGGGAGGGTGGGGCGGCAACAGCGGCACACGGGGCATTATTTAGCAATGTTCTTTTATTTCCAGTTTTAAGGTGAAAAGATGCCTTTAAATCTTCAATTAAATACTCCATAAAGAAAAAAAAAAAAAAGGCAAAAAAAAAAATTATTTACAAATTCACGTGACCGGTAATTGAATCCTTGTTTTAATAATTACACATGCGGCTCGTCACATCCGGCGCTCTATAAATACAGGGGACGCGGATGAGGGGGCCGCCCTGTCGCTTGCCCAATTGTGGCCTTAAACGTTTGGGAGAAGGATGGGGGCTTTGGGGTCGTGGAGGGGACTCAGCCTGGCCCAGAGAGAAGGGGCCACCCCCCCATCCTCCCCGGCCCCCTCCCCAGGTGTCAGAGCAGGAGCTGGGGGGGAATGATTTATATTTAAAATTTAAAAACCATAGAGGGGAGGGGGTCCAGGCAGTGACGGAGGAATAGAGAGAGGACAGGGGAGGGGGAGAAATCACACTCCTGTCCCCAAACCAAATTTAATAAGTTTATATATATATAATCTCTCTATATTTCATCAAGGGAGGAGGAGAAGGAGGAGGAGGGAGAGGAGGGGAGAGATATGTCCCCATCCCATCCCCCCCCTCTCCATGACATGAATCCAGGGGTGCTCTGCCCCACTCCCAGAGACCCGGTGTGCCTGTGCTGGGAGGGGGGCGAGGAGGGTCCCCAAGGGGACCCATGGCAGCCACCGCCTCAGTCAGCATCTGTTTATTATCATGACAAACTCGTACAGGCCTTACAAACAGAACCAGGACAGAGGAAGAAGAGAGAGAACTGAAAAAAAGAGAGAGGAGGGCTGCAAGGGGCACAGTAGGTCCCTGGCCTCAGCAAGTCCATGGGGGCCAGGGGTGGGAAGGGATGGAGTCACTCCCCAGGGTGCCCTGCTCTCTCTCCTCCCTTCCTCCTCCTCTTCCTCACAGCTGCTCAGTTGTTGTCCGACTCATCCTCAGCTTCCCGGAGCCAGGTGAAAAAGGCTGTCACCGATTTGAGAGCCACCCCTTTACCCTGCTGCTCCGCTGGGTCCTTGCTGGACTCCCACTTGTAGAAAGCCTCCTCCTTAATGACGTCTTCATCGTAGAGGGCATCAAAGAACATCCGCAGCAGGTCTGGGTTGGGGGGACAAAGGGGAAGCTCTGCTATTCTCCAGCCACCAGCCACCCTGCTGGGGTGGGGACACATTTGCCTCCCCTTCCTCAGCCCATCTGCACCCACGATACTCACTGGGAGGCTGGTCCAACTTCACCACCAAGGCTTGCAGGGCATAGAGTGCCTGAAGCTCCTTCTGCTCATCCCGCAGGTACTTCTGGAGCAGCTTGGCTTGGTTGTGGATGACCATGGCATCCACACGGTATGGGTTCTCAACTGGAGGGGACAGGGTGTGAGAGGGGTAGCGTGGGCAGGGGAACCCCCACCGCTCCCACCTCACTCTGGTACTCACAGACAATGGCCAAGTGGCACACAGACGTCATCAGGGCCCGGATAAACGTGTTGGACGAGACCTGCTGCTCACTCAGGTTGGCCTGGAGGGGGAAGGGTACAGGACTGTGAGCTGGAGAGGGAGCCAGAAGGGAGTGTCTGGACACTCAGGCATTGTGCCCCCACCCTCACCTCAATCCAGTCATATATTCTTTGGTTGTTCGGGTTCTCCTTCAGCAGTTTGTCCAATTGCTTGCACAGCTCCTCTGAGGTCAGCTCCTTGCGGCTGGGCATGTCTGAGCTGTCCCCCATCGTGTACTCCAATTTCTGTGTAGAAGCAGACAGAAAGATGTTGAAGGCAGTACAGGGGCGCACCCCTCTCACACTGTTCAACATCCGCCCACAGCCCACCTCTGCCCCTGGCTGTCACCACGCCCTCACCTGCTCTGTGACAAATTTGTTGACATCCTGGTCCTCAGGCAGGAATTCCTTCCAGCTCAGGCCCCCATCCCGCCACAGCTTTCCTGCGGTCTTCTGGCCCTGTGGGACAGACAGCCAGCATCAGCACACCATGCCCTCCATCTCCAGGGAGGAAGATACTGTGCTTTGGCCATGCCAGCCCCACGACCCAGACACTGAAAGGGATGCCCCTCACCATCCTCTCAGGTGGCAGGGGGGTTTTATCCCCACATGCCCACCTGGCCCCCAAGCAGGATGCCAGTCCTTGCAACAGCAGCCACACAAGCCCCATGTACTTACCATGCCCTTGCACAACAAGCCCAGCACCTCAACCAGCAGCGTGGTGGCCTTCCCAATGGGCACCAGGGGCTTCGTGATCTCCCTGTGGGGCAGAAGAGACCTGGGTGAGCTACCTGCCCCCAAGAGGCCCCCACCCTGTGCCAGCCCTGCTGAGGAGCACAGCCCTCACCTGAACAGCTCCTCCATGGGAATGCCTTCCTCTTGCAGGATGGGGGTGATGAGCTCAGCCAGGTATAGCCAGATGTGTGGGATGTCAATCTCCATGTCTTCTGCGATCTCCAAGATCTCCCGCAGCCTGAAGAGGAGAGGGAGCTGTTGGGATCTAGCAGTCCCCTTACCCTTGGCTAGGAGGGACCTGAGGATGTCTCAGTGCTGAGTCCTACTTGAGGCAGGGCCAAATTCAAAGCCAGGCTGCCCCAGCCCCTCACCCTTTGTAGTACTGCTCCTTGGAGAGTGTGCCTGCCTTCACCAGCTGGCAGAGCAGGGCTCCCATGTGCTCACGGGAGATGGTGCTCCTCTCCAGCGTGGACTCGATGCCATTTTGCACAAAGATGTAGAGCGAGGAGGGGCTGCCCAGTTCTTGCACACACTGCAGGGCCTCCTGCAGAAAAAAGGGGGGTCAATACTGCCCTATAGCCAGCTCTGGCACCCCCTTCCACATCCGGGCACAACCAGAACCCCTGCCCAACAGTGCTACCAGGGAAGGAAGCATACGGCATGTCAGGTGAACATGTACGGTCTGCTAGGGTACTTGGCCACGCCCTGCTCTTACCTTCATGTCATTGATGTGCAGGTATTCCTCTATGATCGCCTTGGATTTCTTCTCCAGTTCCTCTTCTGACAGCGCAGGCTTGGTGGATGTTGCAGGAGGTGTTGGCTCTTGTTTAACTGCAACAGAAGGGTTAGGATCAGGCACCACCTGAGACAGGCAGAGCCGCAGGAGCAGCCAAACCCTGGGACAGAGCTCCTCCCCAGCTCACTGGTCTCTCGGCTCCGGTCCCGTTCCTCCGTCATGCTTGCAGCCTTGCGCACGGCCTCGGGACCGCCCTGCTTCTCCCGTTCTCGGCTCCTGTCCTCTGTCTCTTTGCTGAAGCTCCTCTTGGTGAGGGCAGACCTGTTCCTGTCTGTTCTCTCTGCCCGGTCAGGACGCTCTAGACGGTCGCTGCCCTTCTCCGAACGTGACTCCCGGTCCCCTCTGTCCCCAGCCTTCTCTGACCTGTCTCGGCTGGAGCTGCTCCTTCGTGGGAGAAAGACACACACAGCGTGAAGAATCAATCACTACCCTCCCTGACCCCTGAGCTCTGTAAGGTAAGGTTGTGCCAATCAAATCCCCACCTCTTCTAGCACTTGACCATTCTTGACTTTTCCCTATTTCTTCCTGTTCCAACTCATACCCTTTTCCTTTTACTCAACTCCTTGGCATGGCTGAGCAGTGCCTGCCTTTCTCCTTCCCACACCTTCCTTCTGACACAGACTGTGGCAAAGCCACTGTTCCTCTTCTCCCGAAGAAATCCAAACTCCAGCTCTCTTTGGGTTACTCACACTCCAGCTCCCTTTGGGGACCTCACACTCCCATCCATTAATGTCTATCTAAGAACCCCCAGGCTAGACCAAGCACCCAGGGGCCTACTCAAACAGTAGGGCCAAACAGTAGGGATGACATCCAGGGTGAGGTCAACCTTCTTTGCCACAAGGATTCACCACTGACTCTGAGCTCTCTCAAGGCCCCATCTTGCCATGGCGCAAAATACCGTAACTCGCCTATACACTGATCTACCAAAAGCCCAAATCAGGGGTTCTCCCTCACGCCTACACACCAATCCACCAAGGCAGGGCTGGCTCCTCACCTCTGCACCACACGGCGGGACTCTGTGCTCTCGGCAGGCATTGACTGCTGGAGCGCTGAGAAGCGGTTCAAGGTGCTCGTGGCTGGTCGCCCTGAATCAGATGCTGGGTGTGAAAAGAGGGAAGTCTCAGAGTTCAGCAACTCCCCCGGTAGAGGAACTGCCAGGGGAAGGATCATCCCTGCCACTCTGTCCCACAGCACCCAGCCAGTTCCACACTGCCTACCTGAATCTGCAGGCTTCGCGCCAGACCCTCCACTGCTGCCTTTGCCCCAGCTCAGCCGCCCGCCCGGTGCAAAGAGCTGGTTATTGGAGTCGATGGATCCAGGCTGCAGGTGGAGAGAGGCAGTCAGACCTGATCCTGCCACCAAGGCAGGACCTAGGCCAGGCAGCTGGTTCAGCTACCACACGACACCCCCGGCCTCACCTTGGTGATCTTCGTTAGCCGGCTGGTGTCAATGGGCCGGTTGCCCTTGCTGATGGGCACCGTGTTCCAGCCATCATCTGCAACCAGGCTACTGCGCCCTGAGGACAAGAGGGACAGCCATAAGGTGCAGACCAGCCTTGAGCAGAGTCCAGCAGGAGAATTCCACCCCTGGCAAAAACTCAAGTGCTCCCAAGCCCAGGCACTCACCACTGGAGGATGGCCCAGGGGGTCCTCTCCTCTTGTCCTTTGACATGAGCTGCTGCACTTTGATGTGTTCCCGATGCTCCTCCATTTCTGCTTCCTTGTGGATCTGATCGATGGTTTTGGGGCCCTGGTCTCCTCGCCGCGGCACCCAGCTACTCTGCAGAGGGCAGGGAAGGAGGGAAGAGGGAACTGAGATGGCTGGAAGATGGAGGGAAAGGCATTCCCCCTTCCTAGCCATTCCTCAGTCTCAGGTTGGTCTCCTGCCTCAGCCATCACTGCTCTCCATGTGTTGTGGCAGCTTTTGGCACAAAGAGGCTCAGTTTCCAGAGCCCCCCTGCATTAAACAGCTGCCAATTACTGTGTGCCCACTACCACTACCATGATTAACCACGGGCAGGGGCTAACATGGTGTCTCTGGGGCTGGCCACAGCTCACATACCCTCCTCGCCCCTAGAGGGGATACATGGATTGCTGGCACTCAGAGGACATAGAGCAACAACTCCAAGGGTCCAAGCAGCAGATGGAGGACAGTCCCCAGGCAATTGCATTCCATGAACCTTACCCGTCTTAGGTCAATCACATCTTGCAGCATGAAACGGATTCGGGATGATGTCTTTTTCTCTTTGATGATCTTCTCCATCTGATTGAAGTACTGGTCCATCCTGGGCTATAGAGGGACAGAGCCATGGTCACACTCCTCCCAAAGGGAAGGGAAGAGCAAGGTAGGGCAGGGAAAGGAGTACCTTGGCTTTCTCAAAGTCCAAGTCCTTGCCAATAGTCGTAAGCAGGCGGCAAAGGCACTCAAGAGACTCCTCATCATGGTTTTTGAGCAGCTTCACCACGCAGTCATGCATAATGGCCTCTGTCAACATCTTCAGTTTGAAGAGCTCTCCAATGAACTTGATGTTGCCCAGGGATCGTCGGCGGGCCTTGTCCCGCGCCTCCTCCAGCTCATCCTTCATACGCGCCTTCTCCTCGGGCTGCATGAAAAGCCCAGCAGCCAGTTCAGCATCCAGAGCCAGCCCAAGGACACCCATGCCACCCATGCAGACTCCCACTCCAACTCACAGCACTGGCATCATCCATCTCCTTCTGCCGCTTCTCAAAGATCTCATCATCATCCTTGTCCTTCTCAAACTCCTTCTGGCAGCGGTTGAGCAGCAACTTGCGGAAGTTCACAGTCACTGTGGGCTTGTCTGTTGTGGGCACTTTAAGCTGCAGGGAGAGGTACAACCCAGAGAAGGAGCATAAGTGGTATCTCCCCTAAATTTGGGCAACTAAGGTGGCACTACTCAAATCAAGGAAAAGCCACACTACCACAACATGATGCCCTGCTGAGACTTTGAACTTGGTCCTCCATCCACACACCCCAGTTTCCCCACTCCATATGGAAGGAACTGCACACTACTAAGCTCAACTGAGATGGCCAAAAAAACCTTGCCCACTAAGCAGGGGACCGCCCAGCTTCTGCTCACCCCCATAAGGCAACGGCACATGTTAGCATAGGCAACAGAGAAGTTTGGCTCCGAGATGGCCTTCTCGAAGACGAGGTCGATGACACCCTTGAGCCGCTCCTCCGTGTCGATGGACAACTCCATCACCTGCTTCATCAGTTGCTGGAACATCTGGGGTGTCAGCTTGTTGAGGATGCTGCGGACACGGCGGAGCAGTTCCTGCAAGGGCAGCAGGGTCAGCAACTGCTAGGCACCCTTCCCCCAAGCCCTCTGACTGCCTGCCCACCCCAGCTCCCACCTGTGTTTTGATATTCTCAGGATCCTCCTCCTCGGAAGCACGTTTACTGCTAGGTTTCCAGGCCTTCTCGGCCTTGTTTAGCTTGACATCCTCATTGAGGGACACGGTAGCAATGATTTTGCGGGGCTCCTTCCTCTGGCTTGGCTGGGAGCGGCGGGGACCCAACCCTGAGGGCTGACACATGGAGAAGAAACTCAGCTCTCTGCTCTGGGACCACATGAGCTGGCTCCCAGAAGTCCCCAGTGTGCCTACTCAGATCCTCAACTCCATCATGGACATCAGTGGCCCAGACACAACGGCTCAAAAGCTTGATCATCACAGAGAGGCAGAGCAGGATGGCAGGAATGGAGCGGGGAGATACTCACCAGGCCCCGGTTGCCCATGACAGGCCGGCCAAGGTTGGCGAAGGAGGGGGTGAAGTCAGGGCTGCAGTTCATGCTACTGATGCGGATGGGGTCGATTGCCCGCAGTGGGGTCTTGTTGGCCTGCGAAGGTACACACGGCTGAGGATGCCCGGGGGCAGAGGAGCGGGATGGATCCATCCCCCAGCCTCAGCGCCGGGACAAGGAACTGGAAAAAAGGCCCCAGAGGTGCCCCCACATGAACCAAACCCAGGCTCAAGGGTCATTGCAGATGCTGCAATAGGGCCCTGAGCACAAAAGGAAGTCCCTGCCCCACCCACCTTCACAAAGCACAAAGAGGAGCCAGAACCCACCACCCACAACTCCCCAATTTCCAGGGCCGCACCGACCTTGTCCAGCACCACATCTGTGATCTGGGGCAGCCCCTCAGGTTTCTGCATGCTGGCAAAGATGAACTGGAAGCCCAGCAGGAACTCCCGGTCGTATCGCTTCTTCTCCTCAGGGTTTAGTGGCTTCCATTGCTCTGCAGTGGAGGGCAAGAGGGAGACTCTGATGAGGCCTGTGCCATATTCTCAACCCTGAGCTGTGGTGGGTCTGGGTCCACACAGGGACAAGCGAGGTGGGATGTAGACAACCACAGAACTGCTCCAGCCTGGTACACTATGAGCATAACCGTGCATGCTTAGAACACCTGATGCCACCAGCTCCCTGCCTCCTGTCAGAACCCTTGTACTGGGAACTCTGTTCCTCACCTCATGCCAAGCTTGGGGACAAGACAGGAGGCAAATGTGAAATTTAGGAGAGTCGGACCATGCTACCCACACCTTCCCCACTGCTGGGTCCAGAGGTGGTGGCTGCCAGCAGAGGACTGTGCCCAGGCACAGCTCACCTTCCTTGTAGCCGTACTTCTGGCCAGCAGCCTTGCCCTTCTCCGGGGCCAACTTGTCTTCCTTCTCCTCCCACGTCTCTTCTGACTCTTCCTGTGGACGGGCAGGAGCCACGTCCTCTGCTTCACTGGCTGGGGCAGACATGGGGGGTTTGTTCTCCACCTCCGAGGCACTATCACCGGTCTGAGACTGCATCAGGGGGACAGGGACAGCAGTCACCCACATGAGCCTGGTCCTGTCCCCTTCACCCTTGATGTCCACCTCGCCTCAGATCCTCATTACCATCACAGAGCATCAGTGGCCCAGACACGATGGCACAAAGCAGAGTTCATCACAGGAGAAGATGGAACACAGGATGATCCCCAGACACCCCTGCTATACTCACCTCTTTAAAGGCATCCAGCAAATCACCTACTGCCTCCTTCTTGTTCAGCTCCTTCATCCTTCGTTTCCTCTTTGGCACCGACATGGCGACTGGGAGGAGAGGCACGAAGGTGAAAGACAGGAACCCTCCCAATCCCCAGTATCCTGACACCAGCTATGGGGTCACCAGCAAGGCTGCAGTAACACCAGGCAAGCTTCATGATGGAGCCACAGCGACGCAGTCCTGCCACCCCATCACAGCCCCCATCCCCAAACATACCCCGATTTACCATGTGCCTCACCAAAGCCTCCCATCCACATCACTGGCCTAGTGCCTGCTCCCCATCCTGTCAGAGGATCCCTGCACTCACCCACACTGCTCTACAGGCAGCCCTTACAGGGACACTCTCATACAAACCTCTGTTCCCATACACACTATCCTCCCTGGCACTCCTATACATCAGCCTATACAGACATGCTCTCTAGAAACATATGTGCTCTCAGGCTGCTCTCCTGGAGCACCCCTGAATCCCTGCATAACGCACTCTATAAACACATCCTGTGATCCCATCCTCCCCATCACTCCCATGTAACCCCAACACTCCTGTGCAGGGTGTTTAAAGAAAAAAAGAGAAACCCCAACACATCCCCAGGGCACCCCACTTTCCTCAAGCACCCCTGTATACTAGCATACCCATATACAGCATGCCCCACATCTTGCCTGCCAATCCTCCACCTCCCAGTGTCCCAGTCCTCAATGACTGCAGACAATCCTCAGATACAACACTGATACACCCACCGTACATGCCTGTGTAAGACATCACAAAAAATGCAGTTCCATTCCCCATGACATCCTCCACACACAGTCCTCTATACCTACCCCATACAACTCCACAAAGATGTACTCCCCAGCCATCTCCCTGATCCCACCATCCACAGGCACCTTGTCCCTTTCAGCACCCCATATTCACACATCCTGTATCCCTAACCATATCCTCCTCTCCAACACCCTCCCTATACCTCACACCTAGCCCCACACCTGTCTGATCCCCCCATCATCCAACACCCACCCTGGGGCACCCTGCAGCCCAGCATTCCCAACCTTGTGCAGTCGCTTCCGAGATCTGTGAAGGGGCAGGGGCTGGGCTCAAGCTTCGCTCCTGGGTCTCACCAGGGCCTTCACTCTCTTCCTCCTCCTCCTCTGCCGGTGGGGAGGCAGGGGTGCCAGGCTGGGCTGGCTCCTCAGGCTCTGAGATGGGGCTGACATCCGACTCGGGCTGCTCCTCACTCAGCTCCACTTTGCTGGTGCCCTCCATCCCATTGGGTAGAGGCAGCTCTTCAGGCTGGGCAGTGGGGGAGTCCCGGGTGAGCACGGGCACCGGCTCAGAGACCGGCACTGGCTGGCACACGGGCGCCTCAGGGACCGTCTCAGGCGTCTCCTCCAAAATCCCATTGGCNGGCTGGCATCGAGGGAACAACGGGCACCTGCAGCACCTCGGGGGGCACAGACTCCTGCGGGGTGGGCTCTGGGAGGGGAACAGCAACCTCCTCCTCCTCTTCCTCCTCCTCCTCCGCAGCCACCGTGTCCATGCTGGGCGCAGGCACAAGGGGCAGCTCTGCAGCCCCTGGCACTGTAGTGATGGCGCTTAACGTCTTTTGCGGGTCAGGTGGCGCCTCGCCCTGCTCCGCTTTCGTGTCCGTGTCCACGGGAGGCTCCATTGGCACCAGCGGCACAGGCGAGAGCACCACGGGCTCCACCTCGGGGATCAGGGGAGGGGGAGGCGACGGGGATGCTGACTTGCTGGGCTCCAGGGAGACAGGCTTGCTCACCACCAGCGCGGGCTTCGGGCGGTCATCTGCAAGGTGGACGGTATTAATCAATGACTCTGATACCCTGCTCGTCTCACATTCCTCCCCACATCCCTCTATCTTCAGCAAAAACAGGGACAGATTTGCCAAGCCACATCACAAATGGCTTATGAGGACAATAGAGGGTCCTCCAGTGCCCAGTGCTGAGGAGAGTATACAGCCCCCATAAACTCTCATGGATCCAACAAGGGGACACAGGTCCCGGGTATGAAATGATGGCCTCTGACCCCACAAGCCACAGGAGAACCAAGGAAAAGTGGGGCTGGCATTTCACATCCTGCAGTGCCAACACTAGGGAACCTTCCTGCAGCCATGCCAGCTGGCACACCCAGCCCTGGCATGGACACTTACCGGGCCGGACAATAACTGCTACATGGGGGGTCTCTCCATTGGCCTGGGGCTCCAAACCGCTTCCAGCCTGAGGGAGCAAAGAGGGAGTTGAACAGGGCCACATGGACTTCCCTCTGCCCCAGCTGGGAAGTCAGAGGGCCCACTTACCTGTGGAGGAGTGGGGGTGGATGAGGTCCTTGCTCCAGACATAATTTCTTCTGTAATATCTTTGCCGCCTTGGTTGGGGTCTCGTATTCGGATCTGTCCAAGAATCAGAGCAGAGTGGGGAAGCTGTTATCAGGGTGCTAACACGTGGGCCACCCCCTTTCCCTGAGCCAAACTCTCCCAGGATACCTTTCTCCAAAGGGAAAAGGGAGGTTCATTCATTACAGTCCCTGGTCATGCATAGTCTGGGGACCAGTGGGTGCCACATTCCCTCACCACAGGGCACAGTGTCCCACAGACACTGGCCTGTTCCAGTGCCTTGCAAGCCATTGCAACAGGCAGCTGGAGCCAGCAGGTCCCCAGGCCAGTGCCCATCTCCAGAAGTCAGGGGACTTCAATGTATCACTGTGCTGACACAGGGGCTGCAAGGCCTCCCCTTATTTTAAGGACAATACAGGGGACTAGCCTCAACTCACAGAAACCACAGTGAGCTCTGTGCCACCTCAGGTACACTCTATATGCCCACAGCCTCACTTGCTCCACGTCTGCCATGGGTGCAACACAAGCTACAGGGCAGCCTGCTGCAGGGTGACTGGAGGGGTACACGAGGGTCTGCCTGGGACTACAGTGCAGGACAAAGTGCAGCCAGGAGTCTTGTCCTCTCTGCCTTCTGAACATGACCTGCTCCCAGAACACCAAGTGCAGAGCTCAAACCCATCGCTGACGAGGAAATGCCAGCACACACTTCCCAGTGGCAACTCCTGCACCTCAGCACAGGGCCATGCCGGCAGCCACCCGGCTCCCTGCTATAAATAGGCCCCATGCGAGGCCTCTGAGCACCGGCATCTCCGGGAGCAGACAGCAGTTGGCAGCCGCGGCACCCCCGCCCTCCCGGGAGCCGTGACTCAGCACAACGCTGCCCGCCGGGACGGCCAAGGTCGCCAGCACCCACCACACACCCCAGTTCTCTTGCTAAGCCCTCCAGCCTATGGAGACACAGCCGTATGCCTTCTCCCTGGCACGCTGAACCACATCCCATCCCATCCCACACACCACCAGCACCTGGGGCTGACACCATCCCCCTCCTGCACTTGAGCACCCCCATGCCTGGAGGCAGATGGCTCCTTACCGTCTTGCGTTCTCGTTTTGGGGGGATCGGCGGCTGCTGGCTCACAATGACCTGGGCAGTGGGGACCCCCGCTGAGAACTGCTGCACCCCCTGCGCCGGGTAATACGCACCCGCTGAAGGAGAGGAGAGAGCGTCAGACAAGCCAACTCAGATCCTCCAAGCCCGTCCTGAAGACTCCCTGATCTCCCAAACACAGGGGTCTGTCAGGAGCCTGGAAAGCCCTTGCTGCTCTGTAGCGAACCCCCATCGCATCCGGCCTGGATTGTCCCAACTCGCCTGACAGGCCTGACCGAATTCCTTCCCTGTGAAGCAGAGAGCGTCCCCGCGCCACCCCCACGCCCAGCCAGGCCCTGCAGGCAGCCACCGTGCCCACCAGCTCCACGCCACCAAGAGCCCTGCCTGGACACTCGGCCATGTCAGGTACAGCGTCCTGGCTTTGCAGGCGGCCGCCTTCCTGCCTCTGCCCTTATCTCCCCAGGGCCAGCACCAGCCCAAGGGCGGCACCAGGCCGCCTCCATTCACACCCAGGCTGAGGGGCTCGGGCCACACAGGGAACAAGCTCAGCCCACAGGAAAGAGCTCTGAGAGCCAGAGGCAGAGCTGGACCTCATCCAGGGCTGGCACAGCCTTCAAGGGGTGCTCCACTCCTCCCAGGGCATCTGTGAGCATCACCCCGGAGCAGTGCCACAGGGATACGGGTGTGTTTGGATAGGCACAGCTAGGTCTCAGACCCCTCTGGCTCCAGCACCTTCCCCACTGCACTTGACCCTGAAAGTCAACCAAGGTAATCAAGGTGACTGCTTCATCCCTGAGTCAGGGACCCTCCCTTTGCTCAGGGGACACCCAGGGACACTGAATGGGCCTCACACACCAGGATGGGCCAGGCATGCAGGGAAGGAAGGAGACCCTGAGCTGCCTAGCCCTGAGGATTAGACAGGAGACCTTATCTGATTCATTTGTCAAGGGGCACATCAAGCCAGGTCACCCTACCAGTCCTGTGGGCAAGAGGCAAGCTGCTGCCAGCTTCTGCAGGAAGAGCCACAGCAGCCCCAAAGCAGAGGTTGGGAGCACACCCATCCTGGAACCTCGAAGATATACCCAGGGCATGTCCCAGGGCTGTGCACAAATGTACAGCAGTGTCCTGGCCCAAGCACAGGAGACAGCCACTGCCAGGGGCCACTTCCCTCCTCTGAGGAGCTGGCTAGGCCCTGAGACAAGAGGGAGGAAGGCTGGGCACGTACCTGGCTCAGGAGAAGCCCATCTCTGCCCTGGTTATGCTTTGCTGCTGTGCCGGGACAAGGCCAGAGGCCTCGGCTCACATTTCTGTGTCTGCTGGGCCTCCCGGGACCAACCAAGCCTAAATATAGTCACAGCCCGGGTGGCCACATGCGAGCAGGGGGAAGGAGGAGGGGCTGCTCACATCACACTCCCCAAGCACCGGGAGGGGGCAGGCATGGAATACCCCAGCTCAGCTCCTGGGGAGCAAGCACTGAACTGCTTGCCACCTTGACAGCAAGTAAGGGGCAGCAGGGGATAAAGTCTGCCCCAGCCCTCTGCCAGCAGAGTTAATATTAAACAGCCCCAATTTGGAAAAGGACAGGGTGAGTGGACTGGTGCAAATGGACCAGTGGGACATGATGTGCTGCTGAGCAACAAGCAACTGTCCCCAAAAACAGCCTGCAATGGAGCCACAGTGAGCTGTGTTCAGCTCAGCGGGATACACAGAGGCCAGAGGCAGGGGAGCAAAAAATCAGGGAAGTGCTGGGACTGAAAGAGCACTGGGGAGTGGAGCAACCCCTCTGTCTGTACCGTAAGTCCCGAACTCTGTGGGGCTGGCTCCAGGGTAAAAACTAGGGGCGCCAGGTTGGACCGGGTACTGTTGGGTCGGGACAACGTACGTGGAGCGACCCTGCAATGGGAGAGAAGAAAAGCCAGTTATATTCCCTGCAGGCCACAGATATACCCCCAAAACAGATGTAACCCCAAACCTGCCTGTGAACTAGTTGTACATCGGGTGAGAGAGCAAGACACAGGCAGAGTAGACACCAGGTGTCTCGGGGAACTGTTGGGGAGGGCACCAGTACTGCCTGCTGCCTTTCTACAGAGCCAGCAGCACCCTGCTCAAATCAGTGCGTGCTCAGCATCTTGGGACCCCTTCCACCCTCCCAAAACAGACCTGGGATCCAAGTCCAGGCAACACCTTCCACCGGTGCCCATCCCAACCCCCTCCCACAGAATCCAGAGCATGACCCTCACCTGTCCGGGAATGTAATAGGCTCCTTGGGAAGGTGTGTAGGATATCTGGGAGGGTATCATCATCACCTGGGAAGCAGCTGGATACACATGGGCAGGAGGGCCGGGCCGAGCCGTCGTGTTACTCTGCACGCGGGATGCACTGGCGGGAGGCTGTGCCCTGTTCTGGTAGAAATGCTTGGGGAGAGATGGGGCACAGCGTCAGGAGCTCCAGTACCTTCATCTGCCACCACCGCACACGGTGGAGAC
>VXBR01003490.1:81599-98634 GCA_013400215.1 Cisticola juncidis
GGGATGCAGGGGCTGCGCTGTGCCAGGGCGAAGGGAACCGAGTGGCTAGAGGGTCCCGGTCCCCCATGGTGGAGGAAGAAGGACTCTCTTCAAATCTATGCCTGGGGTTGGACAGAGGGAACTAGGATGTTACAGACATAGCCTCACAAACCCCACTCCACTGAGGCATGAAAATCTCCAGTACAGTGATGCTGCTCATAGGGTGACCCCCAAGACAGAACCTCTGGAGGGGGCAGGGGGCCCTGTCCCCACAGGTCTCAGCCCTACAGAGGGGATACAAGGAGCCCCAAAAATAGGCTCCTGCTTTGAGGATGCCACAGAAGATGCTGGAGAGGGGGTTCTGGCTATTGCCCAGCATAAGGACCACCCAGGAGGGGAAGGGAGCATGTTGAGGAGAGCTGGGGCAGTGGGGGGGCCAGGCTGGCCAAGCTCCCACAGGATGCTGAGCAATCCTTCCTAATGCAAGCATCTTCCAGGAGTCTGACTTGGTGGAGGGCTCCTGCCAACTCCTGCCAATCCCACTCTCCTGCTGCAGCCCTCGGCAATGCCCCCTCCCCATCCCACCAGTGTGGCAGTAGGCAGAGCTGGGCATGAGGCACTCTCTTTGCTTTCCCCCCTGCCCATCATCCATCCCACCCCAGCTCCTTCCTGACCCACAACACCAGCCCTGCAGGCTGGGCATTCACTGTAGTCTGCAGCACAGACTGGAGGGTCAGCTGCAACCCACCCAGGCATTAACTCTGAAGCCAAAGGATCACTCACAACCAGCAACATTGCTGATTTTCTTTCACCAAAACCTCCAGCATCTTCTTCTAGCTTATCCCTCCTCTCCAATGCTGCTGGCTCAACTCCACCACTTTCCTCTTGGCTGAGTCCTCAGCAGCCCTCATGGCTGGATCTGTGCAAGCTGCCTTGCAAGGCTAAGAGTAAAGGGGATCCTGCCCTGCTGGCTGGTACACACTGCAGTGCCCCTTCTCCCCTGCACGCTCTGTCCTGCATCCTAGTCAGCCCCAGAGCCAGGATGAGGCTGGAAGCACTTCCAGATGTTTCAGACCGGTGCACATCTGCATGGAAAGTTCCAGTCAGGGGAGGAGGGGTGAGACAGCAGTACTAGGAAACCGTTGCTTGGTGACGGGGACCATGTCTCCGTGGCGATGTGTCACCTGTCGGCAGGGCTGATGCCATGGCTATGCAGAGAGATGCTCCGGTGACAGCCCCCAAGCCTCTCATTAGCAGCTCTCCCCGTGCTCTGCAGGGCCACACAGGGCTGGGGACAACCTTTGGGGGAGGCCCAGGCACAGTGAGGGGGGTCAGGGACTGCCTCAGCCCCACTGTGTACTCACTGAGCAGGTACTGGTCCCTGCCATAAGAGCCAGAGGATGTGGCAGGGCGGGGAACAGCTACCCCCACGCCCCTGTCCCAGCCTGCTCCCTCCTTTAGCAGATGCCCAACTACAAGCGTGCCACGCTGCAGGATGAGGAGGGGCCGGAGCCAGCGGGGGATGGCAGCACCTCTCCCGACAGTGTGGAGGTGAGGTCTGCCCTGGTTCCTCCATGGTTCCCCTCTCCATCCTTTCTAATCCCCGTCTTCACCCTCTGGGGCCTGCTTGCAACCAAGCGGGCAGAGGGAGCAGGGTTGGGAGCCAAGCCAGACCTGGCTGTCCCCAGGGATGTTCTGGGAATCAGCCAAAATG
Organism: Cisticola juncidis; assembly: GCA_013400215.1. Classification (NCBI taxonomy): domain Eukaryota; kingdom Metazoa; phylum Chordata; class Aves; order Passeriformes; family Cisticolidae; genus Cisticola; species Cisticola juncidis. The sequence goes on from VXBR01003490.1 coordinate 83,293, forward strand.
CGGCACAGAGTGTGCCTGGACGATCGTCCTTCCTTGTGGCTTGAGGGAAGCTGCCAGCACCCACCACTGGCTTGCCAGGGCTGGTGGGGAGGGATGCCCTGGACCCTATATCCTCATACAGCCACACTGGGGACCAGCAGGGAGGGAAGGGGGGGCAGTGATGTTGGGCCCACCATGGTGCGATGACAGGTCCTGCTCCTGCCCAGGTGGGGTTTCGGAAAGGGCCGGGGACGCTGGTGAGCCGCCTGGCCTCGCGCAGCCAGCTGGAGCTGGTGCTCTGCGCCGTCGCCGTCTCCCTGGCCCTGCTGCTCAGCGTTGCCGTCATCACTCTGGCCATTCAGTACCGCAGAGGTAGGGAGACTTGGCAGTGGAGTCCCCACACCTGGGAGGACACAGGAGGATGAGGAGTGATGGGTCAGCCCAAGGTGCCTGCTCCAGGTGCTCTCCCTAACCTGGAGTACAGGCAGGGCTTGGCCCCGCTCCGTGCCTCAGTTTCCCCCAGTACACTCGCCCAGCCCCAGGCATGCCTTCCCTGCCAGATCCCTCTCACAGCACGTGCCTGACGGATGCCTGTGTCCGGGTGGCCAGCAAGATCCTGGAGGCCCTGGATACAGAGATGGACCCGTGCCAGGACTTCTACCAGTACTCGTGTGGGGGCTGGATTAAGAGGAACCCGCTGCCCAATGGGCGCTCCAAGTGGAGTACCTTCAATAGCATCTGGGACCAGAATCAGGCCATCATGAAGCACCTCCTAGGTGGGCACCAAGGGGTCATGGACACTGAGGGGATGACCCCTGTGTCACTGGGGCTGACCCACAGCCTCCCGCAGAAAACGCCACCTTCAACTCCAGCAGCGAGGCAGAGCGGAAGACACAGCGATATTACCTGTCCTGCCTCAAGGAGCAGAGGATAGAGGAGCTGGGCTCCCAGCCCCTTATGGATCTCATCGACAAGGTGGGCAGACACCCACATGAGCCGAGCTCAGCTCAACCTACTTAGCTCTTCACATAACCGGGGAGGGAGTGGACCTCGGGGATGCACCCCATCCCTCCTTGAGGTGCCGGCTCTGTCTGCTGGCAGATTGGGGGATGGAACATCACTGGCTCATGGAACCAAACCAGCTTCATGGAGGTACTCAAGAGCGTGTCAGGCACATACCGGGCAACCCCCTTCTTCACGGTGTATGTGGGTGCAGACTCCAAGAGCTCCAACAGCAACATCATCCAGGTTGGCACCTTGGCCCCAGGGGTGGCAGGCACTGGGGGACACCAGAATGTCTATGCTGCCCCTCTCTCCCCACAGGTGGACCAGTCAGGGCTTTTCCTCCCATCCCGGGATTACTATCTGAACAAGACTGCCAACGAGAGGGTGAGGCTGGGTGCTAGGCATGCTGCCAACAGCAATCAGGGAAAACCCATGGCAATGGGGTGCCAGTAGCACTGGGACACACCTGGCATCTCCATCCTGCCTGTTGGGTGCCCACCCCAAGGAGGTGGGATGAGCTGTGCTTGGCACTGAGGCAGGGCTTGGGGCTCCACAGGTTCTGGCAGCGTACCTGGACTACATGGTGGAGCTGGGCACACTGCTGGGGGGCACCCCGGAGCCCACCCGCCTCCAGATGCAGCAGGTGCTGGACTTTGAAACCCAGCTGGCCAACATCACCGTGCCCCAGGCTGAGCGGCGGGATGACGAGAAGATCTACCACAAGATGAGCATCGCCGAGCTGCAGGTGGGCACGGCCCAGAGCAGCCTGGGGAGACCCTTCTGGGACATACGGGGAGTTGTCCAGAGGGCACCCAGGTGTCCACGTGCATTGCTGTTCTCACTCTGGGACACCCTGGGCAGCCCTACCTGCTGTGGGATATGCACTGAGTGTTGAAGAGTAGTGCCCATCTCCCCAGTTGTTACCATTTGGGGGAAGCTGCCACCTGGTATTGTGGGGTCCAGGGGCTTCTTCTTGTCCTGCAGCATTAAGAGCACCAGGAGGGGTGCAGAGAAGGATCTGGAGTGGTGAGGGACTTTGGGTCCTTCCCAGAAAACACAGTTCCTGACCCAGGAGATCCCCTCCATGCTGAGCAGAATGCAGCAGAGCCATGCCAAGCCCCTGGTGCCACATTCCTGTGTCTCCTCCAGCTGCTGGCCCCTGCCATTGACTGGCTGGATTACCTGTCCTACGCCCTGGCCCCACTGGAGCTGACAGACACGGAGCCTGTGGTGGTGTATGGGGACACCTACCTCCAACAGGTCTCTGACCTCATCAATGACACCGACAGGAGGTGGGGCTCCTTCGTACCCCTGGCTGTGGCCCCCACAGCAGGGGCACATTTTGGGCTCATCAATGTCTTGAAGTCACAGACCGCAGTGAGCTGCAGCATCTCTCTGCCCCCGCAGCATCCTGAACAACTATCTGATCTGGAACCTGGTGCAGAAGACGGCCTCCAGCCTGGACCAGCGCTTCGAGACAGCCCAGGAGAGGCTACTGGAGACACTCTATGGCACCAGGAAGGTAACGAAGGGCCCTGGGGTCAGATCCCTCTGCCCTCAGCCTGGAAGCAGCCAGGACCTCCTTTGCCCTTCAGATGCCCTTGGGATGCTAAGAACTGGACACTTCAGTGGGAACCCAGGGGTTATCTTTTGGAATGGGGCTTTTGCTGCTGCGTATCTCCCCTCTAATGAGGAGGCAGAGCCAGGCTGGGTGAAGGCAGGGGAGCAGGGGAGTGGGCTGAGGGTCTCACAGATCCTCATCTTGCTCCCACAGTCCTGCACACCCCGCTGGCAAACCTGCATCTCCAACACAGATGACACACTGGGCTTTGCGCTGGGCTCCCTCTTCGTCAAAGCCACCTTCGACCGGGACAGCAAGGCCATTGTGAGAATACTTCTGTTCCCACCCCCTCGCCATCACCATCCACAGGAATCTCAATTCCACCCAAGCCCCAGGGCTGGATGGAAGGCAGGGAGATGGGAAATGGGACCCCCAGCCCTGGGGAGGTTGTACCCTGCCTACCCTGTCCCCTCTAAGGTGTTGTGGGGGACAGGAGTGCCTTCATTCCCTTCCTTCCCCAGGCTGAGGAGATGATCAGCGAGATCCGTGCAGCCTTTGAGGTGTCCCTGGACCAGCTGGACTGGATGGATGAGAAGACCAGACAGGCTGCAAAGGAGAAGGTGACCCCAGGGAGGGAAGTGGATGAGAAATCTCACCCTATCCATAAAAGCCCCCAACTCACTGCTGGGGCCTCTCCCCATGCAGGCAGATGCCATCTACGATATGATTGGCTTCCCTGACTTTATTCTGGACAACAAGGAGCTGGACGATGTCTATGATGGGGTAGGGAGCACCCAGCTTGTGGGGAGAGGCTTGGTCATGCCAAGCTCTGGGGGGGCCCATGGCAGAGCAATGTCCTATTTGGGACATTATGCCATCCCAGTTCTGAGTTCATCCTGGCCAGAGTGTGGGGAACCATCCTACTGGACCTGTCCTTATCTCTCCTCTTCCTCACCAGTACGAGGTCTCTGAGGACTCCTTCTTCCAAAACATGCTCAATTTCTACAACTTCTCTGCCAAAGTGATGGCCGACCAGCTCCGGAAACCCCCCAACCGCGACCAGTAAGGGGTGGGCTCAGGGGTGGAGGGGAGGATGTGATCCTGGGTGCCTGGATGGCACTGGTTCATGGGGAGGAGGGTGACCTCCTGGGGTAGCACAGCACTGTAGGTCACCTGTGATGGCACAGGTTACCTGTGGTAGCTGTAGCTTATCCCCAGGTAAGGTCCTTGGTGACAGGATAGGGGCAAAAGTGTCAGCCTTGGGCAGGGCCCTGTGGTGGGCAGTGGCACAGGAGGGTGCTGGGGCTGGGGTGAGAGAGACACAGTCCTGCCTGTCCCCTGTCCCACCTCCTTGCCCCAGGTGGAGCATGACCCCACAAACTGTCAATGCCTATTACCTGCCCACCAAGAATGGAATCGTCTTTCCTGCTGGGATCCTCCAGGCTCCCTTCTACGCCCGCAACCACCCCAAGTGAGTTTGGCATGGGGGGTACCTTCTGAAGGCATGGGTTGGATTAAGGCCAGCATACCACAGAGCAGCCCCACAGTGACAAATAAAAGCCCTAAAGGGCTTGAGTATCCCTCAAGGCTTTATATCCTGTAGTCAAGACTACCTGAGTCCCCTTAAGGCCACAGGAGAGATTCCCAGCTGGGTCCCAGCTGGAGCTGCCCAGACAGAGATGGGTGGGCTGCAACAGCATCGTTAACACATCCTGTACTTACCTGGCTCTTTCTCATGGCCCCACAGAGCCCTTAATTTTGGTGGCATCGGCGTGGTGATGGGGCACGAGCTGACTCATGCATTTGATGACCAAGGTGAGAGCCTACATGCAGCATTGTCCCCAACCCCTGTCATCTTCCTGTCCCCCCACTAGCCCCTGCCCTTGGCATGGGGAAGAGGTGCCCTGGGTGCACAGGGGTCCCGCTTTGCCATCCATTGCATCATGTGTGCTCGTGCCCCCCTGGCCACCCCCTTCTATCGTCCTGTCTCCCCAGGTGGCACCTGCTGATACCTCCCCCCGGCTTCTCTGTGCAGCTTTCGCTCCATCCGCTTGGTGAGGACACAGTGTCTGCAGCCCCAGACCCCTTCTCATCCTCCTCCCTCCAGGGCATGGGATGGGTCCCTCTCCCATCCACTCTGCTTTGCACCTTCACCACAGCCCCGGAGCTGACATGGGGTCATTGAAAGAATTTGGGGTCACAGATCTGGGCTGGGATAGCAAGAATGCACTGGGGGATGCCTGGGGACCCAAACACATGGCCGAGCCCCAGGCAGAACCTGCCCACAGTAGGGGCTGGGGGACACCTTCCCCCCTGGGCGTGGACCCAAGGTCCCAGGTCCCCCTGGCATCCCCCGGTGCCCATTCCCCCACCACACCCCATTCTGCTTCGGGAACCCCTGCACCAGAGGGGCTGCAGGGGACGGCTTCCCCTGGCCCCACCCCAACCCACAGTTCGGTCCTGCAGGACGGGAGTACGACAAAGAGGGAAACCTGCGGCCATGGTGGCAGAACTCCTCCCTGGAGGCCTTCAAGAACCGGACGGCGTGCATGACGGAGCAGTACGGCCGCTACACCGTCCACAGCGAGAAGGTCAACGGGCGGCAGACACTGGGCGAGAACATCGCTGACAACGGCGGGCTCAAGGCAGCCTACAACGTGAGTGCCGCCCTCCGGAGGGGACACGGACGCCCATGCCTGTCTGTCCCTTCCCGGAGCTTCAGGCCAACTCTCCCGCAGGCTTACAAGTCCTGGCTGCAGAAGAACGGGGAGGAGAAGCGCCTGCCAGCCCTGGAGCTCACCAACCACCAGCTCTTCTTCGTGGGCTTTGCGCAGGTAGGGCGGAGCGAGATGATGGGCTTCCCGTCCCTCCCTGGCTCCTCGGAGCCACCCCGCAGCTCCCCATCCCACACCGGGGGTTGCCTCGGCCCCCATCCCTGAGGCTGCTCCCGCTCCGTCAGGTGTGGTGCTCCGTCAGGACGCCCGAGAGCTCCCACGAAGGGCTGGTGACCGACCCCCACAGCCCCGACAAGTACCGTGTCATCGGCACCCTCAGCAACTCCCGGGACTTTGTCGAACACTTCGGCTGCCCCCTGGGCTCCCCCATGAACCCCGGCAAGCACTGTGAGGTGTGGTAGGGACGGGAAGGGTGCTGGGGACAGAGGGGATGATGCTCTGCTGTGCCCCCCTCCCCAGACCTCAGTGGCGGCCGGAGCTGGCCACGGGCAGAGAGCAGTCCCCGTCCTGTGCTCACACTGCACCCCACCTCTGCACCCTCCCCGGCACACACGGCCCCATACCCGGCACCCACCGCAGCCCCATCCACAGCTTGGGGCTGGACACGGCCGGCAGAAAGGCTGTAGAACCCCCAAAACGCAGCTCTGCCCCCCAACCCTGATGTGCTTGAGTCGGGCACAGCTCAATGTTCCCTGCGCTGCGTCCCCCCCTCAGGCGGGCAGGTCAAAGAGGTCCCAGGGAAACAACAGAGCCAAGATCCCCCTGCTCCTGCCCCCAAACCTGCCGGAGATGGAGGCTAGGGGCCACCCGGCTCCGCGCTTCCCTTGTCCCCTCCCACTCCAGCTTGGCTTCCCTATCCACCTCTGCTGGGACCAGCGGGCGGCAGCGGGGACTCTGGTGCCTTCAGCTGTGGGTGGCTGTCGCCGAGTTTATTTAACGATTAAAAGCAGTTTCCACTTACTCCAGCAGCCTCGGGTCCTTGTCGGTGTCGGGGCGGGGGGAGAGGGGGGATCTGGACCCCTGGGAGAGGGTGACTCTAAGGCTGGGGACACGTGGGAGGTGAGACACCCCGAGGGAGAGGAGCGGGGCCGGGGATGTCCGGATGGACATTCCCTGGATGAGGGAAACAGAGGTGTGGGGAAAAACACAGCGAGGCTGCTGGGGACGAGTCAGAGACACGGGAGTCCCCGGTAAATCCCAGCCCGGGGGTCCCCCTGCCTTCAGCACGGGTGATCCCAGGTTGTACCGAGCCTCCGCTCTGAGCTTCCGGGGCCCGGCCCGGCCGGTCCCGCCCCGCACAGCGAGGCCCCAGGCCCACCCCGGAGAATCCCGAACTCCCCGGTACCGGGACCCCGCGGGACTCCTCAGCTACGCACAGAGGCGCTCGCAAAGGCTGCTGGGAGTCGTGGTTCTGCCCGCGGACGACGCAGGGCATGACAGGAGCTGTAGTTCAGCGTGAGGGATGCTGGGAAGGGTAGTTCAGTCACGGCAGGCCCGCCGCCTCACCGCGAGGGCTGGACTACATTTCCCAACAGGAAGCGCGGTGGGGCCAGGGTCCGGGCCTGGGCGCCTCGGGGGTACGGGGGCATCAGGGCCGGGCGCGGCGGCAGGGCCGGGCCGGGACCGAGCCGGGGGCTGGGCCGGGACAGATCGGGGGGTTGGACCTGGGTGGGAGCCTGGGCCAGGCCTCGGCCTGGGTCATGGGTGCTGGGCCTTGGCCCGATCCCGGGTGCGGAACTGGGCCCCGGCTGGGCCTGGGATGCAGAGTCGAGCCGGGTGCCGGGCACCTGTGGGTCCTGGAGGTGAATTACCACCGCTGGGGCCGTGGGCAGGCTTGGCCCCGGGGCGGCAGAGCGTGGGGACAGGGGCGGAGGAGCATCCCTGCCTTGGGGTCAGGGGCAGTGAGACAGCGCCGCCTTGGGGACAAGGATCCAAGGACACCCCTGCCTTCAGAACAGGGGCAGTGGGATGTCCCTGTCACGGGTGACACGGCCCCATTCCCTAGACAACATGCTCACCTTGTAGGCGTTGTCGCCCAAGCCTGGCGCCATGGACAAACCCATCACTCCAGGGGAGCTGCTGTGTCTGGGGTCCAGCATCGCCTTCTCTGGCCTCTTCTACTACCTGTACAGGAGGAAAGCCAGAGTCGTGGCACGCATACAGGTAGCCCTGTCTCTCAGATGCTCTTTCCTGCCCACTATCCCTTCCACATTGCCCTCCACGCTTTGATTTGGGTGCACACACTGGTGCCTGCAGCCTGCTCCATCCTCTGGTGACTTCATGACACACAGAACTGAGCAGGCCACATCCTGCCAGAGATCTCCACAGAACCCTTCTTGCCCTACTTGCTGCCTGTCCCTGCCCATGCTCACACTCAGTCCATGCTCTTCCAGGAGGCCCCAAAGCTCCAGGTTGATGACAATTTGCCAGCCCTGGTGTCTGCAGCTGAGGGGAGGTGCCTGCCTTATGTTGCCCTGGAAGGTAAGGACACCCTGTGGCCCTGCACAAGGGACAAGGGCCAGGATGTCCTCTTTTGGCCATGACACATCTCTTGTCCTTAGGCATAGTGCTGCCAGCCCAGGCTGCACTGACCAGCCACTACCATGAGGGGCTGCAGGGTGTGATCCAGAAACTGCTGCTGAAGGAGCATCGGCTGATCTGGAACAGCTTGGCCCGAAGCTGGTGAGTGATGAGAAGGGACTGTAGGAGAGGGCTTGCAGCAGTGAGTCCAGACCCCCATCATCTGGGGCCATGTGGGAGGCAGAAAATAACTTGGTTAAAGGCTTCAGTCCCTGTGCTTAGCTCAGTACCAAGAGCTCAGAGTTTTTCTGTGTTGTGGCCAGCAGGAACAGTGCAGTGATCATTCCCTTGTACTTGGCACTGGTGAGGCCACACCTCGAGTCCTGTGTCCAGTTCTGGATCTCTCAACTCAGGAAGGCCATTGAGCTGCTGGAGCAAGCCCAGAGAAGGGCAGCAGAGCTGGTGAAGGGCTGGAGCACATATCTGATGAGAACTTGCTGAGGGAGCTGGGGATGTTTAGCCTGGAGGAGACTCTGGGGTAACCTTATTGCTCTCTACAACCCCCTGAAATGAGGTTGTAGCCAGCTGGGGATTGTCCTCTTCTCCCAGGCAACCAGTGACAAGACAAGAGGAAATGGCCTCAAGCTGTGCCAGTGGAGGTTTCGGTTAGAGATTAGGAGGAACTTCCTCACATAGAGGACGATAGACATTGGAATGAGCTGTCCAGGGACCAGGAGGCTCCACCACTAGGGAGCCGGTGGAGTTGACATCTTTGGAGGTGTTTAAGACTGGTATGATAGCATGATAGCATGATAGACTGAATGATAGCATTCAGTGCCACGGTCTAGTTGACAGGCTGATACTCAATCATAGGTTGAACATGATCATCTCAGAGGTCAACCTGACTTAATTCTGTGATTCTCCACACCCCAACCCTCTCCACCTGCAGGAGCGATAGCGAGCGAGTGCTCTCAGAGCAGATCTACACCGTGCCCTTCCTGCTGGCCTCGCCAGGCCCTGATGCAGTGACACAGGTGAGTGTGGACAGCCCGCTCCAAGCCGTCTGCCTGCCCCTGGAGGTGGTGTACGAGCGGTTCCAGCAGCCAACCCACAGCTTCCGCGACCTGCTGGGCCAGTACCTGATTGGGGAGAAGTCCAAGGGCATCCTGGAGACGGAGGAGATGCTGCGGGTGGGGGCTGGGCTGACGGGCCTCGGGGAGCTGTCCCTGCACCCCGACGGCTCCCTGCACCTCCAGCCGCCGGCCCAGGGAGGCGAGTTCTTCCTGTGCCTGGGGGACTGGCAGACGGTGCTGTCGGAGCTGGAGTCGGCCGGCGGGCTCTGGAAGGGGGCAGCGTTGCTGTGTGCAGCAGCAGGGCTGGCCGTCCTCCTGCACGTCCTGTGCCGCGCCTACCGCCGCTACCGCCCCAAGGAGCGAGAGGAGGAGGACAAGGAGCAGGAAAGGCAGGAGGTCAGGGACCAGGCGCCCGAGGACTCCTGCGTGGTCTGCCTGTCTCGGCCCCGCGAGTGCGTCCTCCTGAGCTGCGGCCACATCTGCTGCTGCTTCAACTGCTTCCAAGCCTTGCCCACCCGTATCTGCCCCATCTGCCGGGGTCCCATTCACCGTGTGGTGCCCCTCTACCAGGCCTGAGAGCACCTGGGAGAGGCAGTGTGAACTGGGCCAAGCCTGGAGCCTGCAGAAATCTCGGCTGTCTCTTCATGTGCAGCTGTGAATTCCTTTTGGAAGGGAGGGGTCTTGGTATGCCCTTCAGTCTGTTTTGGGGAGAGGGGCAATTACAACCTCCTCATCCTCCCTTTGTCTGCCAGAAAGACCTCCCTAAACATGAAGGCTTGGGGAAAATCTACACAATGTCTGAGCAGAGGAGCTGAGATCCCAACCCCACTGGGACACTACTTCGGCTGCCAGCTATTGGACTTGTGTCTCTTTCTGAGCCATGACCTCCCAAAAGCCACACAGGATTTCTCCCTTGTGGTTTTTTTTCCAGTGTGTGGATTTAGAGGGAGGATCATGAGGGCAAGACCAGGGCTGGTGCATCACAGCAGGCACAGTGGAGTGGCAGAGACCCAAACCCCCCTGACCCACTGCAGTGATAGACCTTGGTGCCACCTTTGTCCTGCCACCCCAATCCGTGTGCCTGCAGCCACTGCACAGATGACACTGGGGACACCCAGGGGCTGGCAGTGATGAGTCCCTTTGCCAACTGCTCTATCCCCAAGACAGGGGCTATGTCCCTCTGTCACTCTCTGCAGGGAGAACAGCTTTAGGATGCCACAGAGCCTGCCCTCATGTCCAGCCCCACTACACCTGGCTTTCCTGCTCACCTCCTGGACAGGACCGGGTGTGGGAATGACTTGCAGTGGTTGTGTGGAGTGATAAAGCCACGGAGCTGAGCTTGGCCTCACCTCTTCCTTTGCGCCATTAAGCTGGGGGCTGGGTGGGTGCTGGGAGCCAAGGCTCTCCCCTTGGAGGGGTGGGCACCACTGCCTCCCCTCCTTCCTCATCCAAGGAGCTGGCCCAGGTTCACAATGGAGCTCAGGTGCATCTCCTCCAGATGCAGCCCTGGATGGGGGTGGCAGGACACACAGGACCGTTGCCAAGGTGATTGTGCTCCTCGGGTCTCCATGGCAACTGCTCCCCTGGACTGCTCCCCATCACTGCCTGGCTGCAGTTGCCCAGGCAACCCACGGGCTCTCCTGGCTCCTGCAGCTTTGGGGCACCCAGGGTTTGGGGGTGGGGGACAGTGTTGGCTGGCCGCTGTCAGCCAGGCAGCAGTGTTGGGATTGGAGGGGGATGATGTACCCCCTCCCCAGGGCAGTGGCCACAATTGCTGCCAGGCTGGGAGCTTGCTTGGGGCAAAAGTACCTTGGCAGGGTTGCCCCCAGGGCTCACAACCAGACAGGAGGCCCCAGAGGACCCAGTAAGGCCTCCTGGGACCCACATACATTCTGGGGGTGGGGATGTGTGGGGGAGTTCTCTTCCTCCACCCCCTTTTTCTCAGCACAGCCTCTTCCCTGGGCTGCAGAGTGAGCAGTGGGGCCCAGATTCCCCCCCTCACCCCCCCAGCATCGGGCATCCCCCCCGCAGCAGGAGGGATTTCGGGAAGGAGATAAATACCAGATGGGAGAGGGCTGGGCTGCCAGGAACACACTCCCTGCATGCCAAGAGCTGCTGGCGGAGTGGGCGCGTGGGCCGGGGAGGGCGGGGGGTGCCCCTGCTCCTGGAGACTGCTCACCTCGTTCCCCAGGGCTCAGCAGCCAGCCAAGGATGGGACAGTCAGAGAGGGGTCTGCACTCCCCCACTCCCCTTTGTCCCCAAAGGTGCCCAGGTCAGGGCACGGAGGGAGGCTGCCACCCCTCCGTGCTGGGGCATAGCCTTACTCTAGCCCCACCCGGGTCTCTGCCCCTCCCAGGAGGCCACCAGCCCAGCAGTGGCCAGGCTGCAGACCCAGCTGCTGGTCCTGCCTGGCGTGGCTCCGGGCAGCAGCATGACTCACCCCTCAGCTCACCACCAGCCAGAGCTTGCCGTGCCAAACCCGTGGCATGGGCTGGTACAGGGGCTGGCACAGGGGCTGGCACAGGGGCTTCCCAGGCGCGCTGCAGTGCCTGCATCCCCAGACAAACCTGCTGTGTGCCTCCCATGGGTATTTGATCGGGAGCAGGACAGTGGGGAGCTCACAGTGCCTTGGCTGGGCACGGCCCAGCCTCCCTCCGTATCACACAGGCCACGCATCCTGACAGCTGCCTCCTGTCACCCACAGGGTGCCCCTGTGTGCCATCCCATGGCCTCCACCCGCTCCCCCCAGGGCCGCCAGCCCGCTCCACCTGCCTCCCTGTCTGTTGTCATGGTGACCAGATATGTGGTGACAGGCGAGGATGGAGCCTCACACCCCAGCAGGGCTGTTTGCCCAGCAAGGTTGGCTTCCCCCCCTTCCTGCTCTTCCCCTGTCACCCCCGGGTCTCAGCAGAAGACCCTCCATGGACCTCCTGCCCCAGGCAGCGTGCTGGGGCTGCTCCATCTGCTCACACGCCAGGATCGCAGCTGTGTCCCAGGCAGCTCATGCAAGGAATGGGGACAGCGCCATCCTCCTTCCACCTGCCCTGACAGGCACCCCTTTCTCAAAGCCAGGCTGTGCACAGAGACAGACAAACTCATCTCAGTAATGACAACCTGTATTTCCTCCAGGGACAGCCTCATCTTCCCACAGCAGCAGCTGCAGGAACAGCAGAAGATGAGGAGTGTGCCACTCTTGCACACTTGCCTTGGGCTCACCCACAGGACAGCTGCCAAGCAGGACACCTGTCACCAACATCTCTGCACTATGGTGACAGTGTTCACCACAACAGTTGTCTCACAAAGCCATCCCCACTGCGTGTACCCAGCCCAGTGTGTGTCTCTGCTCCCCTAAAACACCTGGACCATGGCACAGGCAGCACACAAAGCAGCATCCTCTGGACTTTGGCTGCTGAGAGCCAGCAGCAACAACCAGGGTGGGCACATCCCCAACCTTACCAGTGACATAGTCCCTCGTGCTGGGATGGGGACTCAGGGAGAGCATCAGCGCCAACAGCAGGTGCTCAGTGAGGCCCCCAGTGGCTGCCACTGCTGTGAAACAGAAGTGCCATTTCACGTTTCTTGGCAGGGCTGGAAGCAACACAGATGGAGGCACCCGCACTGGCCTCCTGGCATGCCTTGGCAGCCCCAGCCCTGTGGCAGCAGCCTCAAGTGGTAGCACTGCTTCCCAGACATGCAGCAGAGAAAGCCCTGGGTCCTGTGTCTGATGCCACCTGCCTCCTTTCAGCTCCCTGACATCCAGTCACTGCCTGCCAGGCTACTGTCCCCATTCCTGCCAGGCATGGGGCAGGATGGGAGTGCCTGGTAGTTCCCAGCTCCAGCTGCCCAGGGTCCCTGCAGAGCATGGGCAAGATGTGCTCCACCACAAGCCACCTGCACACACACAAGATGATTTTCTACCATAAAACCACTAGAACCATCAGTGCAGGAAAAGCTTCTGCCTCCATCACAGCACCTGGACTAGGCACCCAAATTCCCACCAAGGGTACAGGGCTCAGGGGCAGTATCCAGGTGTGGAGCTAGGGCATGGCAGAGACTGGTGAACTCCCAGAGCATCACCCAAGTGTGGGCAATGCAGCACAACCTCTACTGCCAGCCCCACTGCAGCTGGGAGTCTGATGCTGTGCCTCCTACCCAGCTCCATATCCACTGGGGGGGTATGGCTGGCCTCCAGCCCTCACATCATCCCCATGGTGACCCAGCTCAGGGGCTGCTGCCCAGGTTTAGTGAGCCAGACAGGAAGAACCACCTGCTTCCCACTCCCACAGCTCCTTCTTTCCGGTGGAGTTGGCTTTGTGTTGGACAAAAGGCTGCAAAGGAAGCAAGAAAGGAGATTACGTGGCTGCTAAAAGACGAGTAAGGAAGGTGGGATAAGAGCCAGGGGAAGGAGGGTGCTCATCTGGCTCACAAGGGGGGATGCTACATGCAATGGCAGGGGATGAGGGGGATGAGGGAGGTCTCTTATGCACCCCACTGCCAACCCACTCACATTCAGGTCTTTGGTACCTTCCCCTGGTATTCAGGGATGCATGACAAGCAGCACCCTTAGGGAACCAGAGACTAGAGCTGTCCCAAGGAGATGCAGAGCCCAGAACCACAGTGTTACCCTGTTCCACCCACAGCCCAGCTGTGCTGGCACAAATCCAGCCCTTCCCCTTCCTGGGATGGGCAGACAGTCCTTCCCACACCTCAAATCCCAGGCATCCCCACAGAGCTCCCCCCACTCCATAGCCAAGTCAAGTAGCTCCCGCCAGGTGTGAGGCTCTGTACAGATACATGTGTGGGATATGCGAGGCCATTCCCAGGGTGACCCTTTTCCAGCCTCTCCCCAGCAGCCTGCCAGGCTGGGAACCCTCCTGGAGCGCTGCTCCGGTGCCACTCACATCCCACACAGCCCATCTGCTCCTCTTCTCGCTCACCCCCCGCCCCGCGCGTGCCACGGTCTGCCTGTCCCTGCCCACGGGCAGTGGCACGTGGGCTCTGCAATGGGAAAAGCAGGCCACATCTCAGCGTGGGCCTCTTGCCTATTTTCCCAGGCACTTTTCACAGGAGCAGAAGCTTTCACATGCAAAAGTTCAAGCTGGTTTCCCAGCAAAGGCATGAATTGAAGCATTGCCTTGCCAGGAGAACAGGAACCACTGCCCCAACCTGGCTCTGGTAGCGGACAGCAGGGACCAGTATTCTGCAGATCCAGACACAAAGGTAAAAGCATGGCTGAGCCTTCCCAAAATAGAAGAACCTGTCTGCCCTCATGGACCAGCCCAGCTGATGCTCTTCTGTAGCACTTTCAACAGGATCTCAGACTATGGAGATGCTGGAACAGCAAGATGGCCCACAGGGCTGTCTGGAAAAACCCACTCTCACCCTCTCAAGATATTCTCATCGGGCTGTGGGCTGGCATGAATGAAGTGCCATTTCCATTCAGGGATGTGGCTTAGCTACAACCAAGGATCCCCACATGAGCAACAGGACCCGGATGTAAGAGAACAGCAGGAATGGGACTGCTCCAAGACAGGATAGTCCTCTCCAACCAGCCATAGCTACTGCTGCTGTCACCATCATTCCAAGATCAAGGGGTCATGGCTGTACCCAAGAAGCACCAACTTTATCCTGAGCTTAAACAGGCCCCCAGCCACCCCAGGTGACCTGAATAGGGGAGGTCCTGGGTGAGGTTGCTCTGAACCACTAATGCCAATTAATGCAATCACTTGACCTGGCAGTGAACATTATAGGGGAAAGATCCAGGGTGGGTCTGGGGCAGAGGTGTGTAAATACCAGTGGGGGTCTGCGGGTACACTGGGATCACCCTTTGCTGCTCCATTGCAGTTCTCCACAGGGGATGGCCCTTCCCCGTTTCCACAGAAAACCCCCAGGGAAGGGTCAGTGGGACAAGGGGTGTCCCAGGGCACAGTCCCCACGTGGCCACACTTTACAGACACCTGCAGAATTACACCTGTCCACCCCTGCATTCCTGCAAAGATATGGAATGGGAGGATGTGTACAAATACATGCACACGTGGGGGCCAAGAGGGCTGGCAGTGGTTGAGGCAGGACTGGTGTGGCTCCAAGGGGTACAGCACCACACTGAGTGAGGCCTGGATGGGTGTTGGGCAAGAGACACAAGTGAGGGGCTAAGGAAGACCCAGGGTAGGAGCTGGCCTGGAATTCTGAGGGTTGAGCTTTCTGGGCTGTGGGGTACTGGGGGACTGGAGCAGGGTGTTGAGCGTCTGTTTGGCATCACCTCTATGTGCCAGGGGAGGGCCCGGCTGTGTCTGGTGGTCCTCAGCTGTCTGACCCAGTAGCACCCGGCTGTGACAAGGGATCCCCTCTCCACAGGGGCGCCCCCATGGTTGGGGGCACCCTCGAGTCAAGGCGACCGCCTAGGAAAGGCTTTGCCGGGGGGACCACCCTGCTCTGGGGCCGGGGCGGCGGTGTGGAAGGGTCCCCATCC
>VXBR01003490.1:107320-130420 GCA_013400215.1 Cisticola juncidis
CCGCAGACACCGAGATCGACTGGAAGGCCTACATGCAGGAGGTGGAGGGCTTCGCCAACGGCACCCTCGACTACACCCAGCTCAAGGGTGACACCGGGCCACTGGTGTGAGTGACAGGGACACCCAGCTCTCCGTGATCAGCGGCTCCCGGAGGGGCCGCAGGGCCCGGCCCCTCACTCCCGTCTCCCCACAGCTACCCCGCCGGCTTCGTTTACATCTTCCTGGGGCTGTACCATGCCACGGGCCGCGGCTCCGACATCCGCCTGGCACAGTACCTCTTCGCCGGCCTCTACCTCCTCAATCTGCTCCTCGTCTTCCGCATCTACTGCCGGACCAACAAGGTACCCTGAGGCCGGGGCTCCTGCCGGCCGCCCCAGGAGCTCCCCTGGGGAGGGCTCTGCTGAGCGCTCACCCCGGAGAAACGGACACAGAGCCAGGGCTGGAAGAGCTCCGTGGCAGCAGGGAGTCCAGGACATGCTGCTGCTGACCCGTCTGTGTCTCTGTCCCCTGCAAGGTCCCGCCGTATGTTTTCTTCTTCATGTGCTGCGCCTCGTACCGCATCCACTCCATCTTTGTCCTGCGGCTCTTTAACGACCCTGTGGCCATGGCCATCCTCTTCCTCGCCATCAACCTCTTCCTGGAGGAGCACTGGTCCTGGGGCTGCCTCCTCTTCAGGTGAGGGGCTGGGAGCTGCTCTCTGTGGTGTGCTGGGTGTGTGAGCCAGCTCAGCCCCAGGAGGAGGCTGCGCTTAGCTCAGGGGCTGCCTGGGCTCCTGTGTGGGGTCCGCAGTGGTAATGCAGCTTCCTGCTCAGCCTGGCTGTGTCGGTGAAGATGAACATCCTGCTCTTCGCCCCTGGACTCCTCTTCCTCCTCCTGCAACGGTTTGGTCTCCTGGGCTGTATCCCCAAGCTCTGCATCTGTGCCCTTCTCCAGGTGGGTCCCTGTTTGTGCTGGCTGCAGCAGCAGGGAACAGTGGGCTGCCTTGCCAGGCTGCAGAGCCATGCGTGAAGACAGTGGTACCAGCATCTGTGGCCTCTCACAGCAAGCTAGGTGTTGATAAATTATCTAACTCACTTAGAGTGGCTTTCGTCTTTAGCTGACTGTCCCTGTCGCCACACGTGGCACTGGGCTTCTCAGGAGGTAGCCAGGGTAACAGCGAGCTGGTGTAGGGCTCTGTGATGGTGCTGCTGTGTCCCTGGCAGGTGATTTTGGGCCTGCCCTTCCTGCTGGTTAACCCCATTGGGTACCTGACCCGCTCCTTCGACCTGGGCCGCCAGTTCCAGTTCAAATGGACAGTGAACTGGCGCTTCCTCCCAGAAGAGGTTTTCCAGAATCGAGTCTTCCATGCTGCTCTGCTCCTGGCTCACCTGGCGGGCCTGGGGCTCTTTGCACTGCACCGGTGGCACAGGTGAGACCTGGGCTTCCTCATGGGTGTTGATCCCTGCCAATCCCATATGCAGGATATAGATACATATATCCCCCCTGCTCCTGCAGTGCTGCAGTCCTGGGATTGCAGGCATGAGTTGGAGGGCAGTTAGTGTTCTGGTTTGGGGAATTTACAACCCAGTCATTGTGGCTGACAGAGGAGTGTTGGGTTGGGAGAGACTTTCAGCAGCTGAGATCTATGTTTGTTCTTCCCCCTCAGTTCCAAAGAGAACATCCTGACTCTGTTGAAGGATCCTGCCAAAAGGAAACCTGCATCCCCTCGCTTGACTGTCAACAATATCCTTTGGCAGGGTGGGCAGCAAGGAGAGAGGGAGAAGGCAGGGCAGGGAGAAACCTGGTTGGGTTCCAGGTCACGTAGTGCTGTTGTACCAGCCTGCCCTGGGGAAAAGAGCTATGCTGGGCAGCTGGGGAGCCGCTGTGGGATCACACCTCCATCCTCCTGTGTTTGCCCCCTTAATGCCAGTGCATGGATTGTCTTCATCCTCTTCTCCTCCAACTTCCTGGGTGTTTGCTGCAGCCGCTCCCTGCACTACCAGTTCTACGTCTGGTATTTCCACACACTGCCCTACTTACTCTGGTGCACCCCGACCACCAAGCTCGCCCACATGCCCAAGTAGGTGCTGGCAGGGAGGGGGAGCACCCATCTGCTGGGCTTTGGCAGTGAGGATGGCTGCTGTGTCCCCACGCTGACCCCCAGCTTTCCCCCTGCACAGGGTGCTGCTGCTGGGCGTGATCGAGCTCTGCTGGAACACCTACCCCTCCACAGTCTGCAGCTCCCTCGCCCTGCACATCTGCCATGGACTCATCCTGCTCCAGCTCTGGTACGGCACAGCCCCCATGCCAGTGTCACACACCCCTCCTCCCAGCAGGAAACCCACAGCCCTGTCCAAGAAAGCCCAGTGAAAGTGGGGATGGCTGGCTGGTGGGAATTGCCCTCTGGAACTGCCTGCTCTTTTCCCACTTGGCTCCCGGGCAGCCCACAGCAATCCCAAGAGGGCCATGAGCCCTGGAACTGTGCAAAGGTGTCAGGTGTGGGGACCCCCAAAAGGCAGGACTTCATGAATAAAGGGGGGTTTGTGTGCCCTTCCCCAAAATCCTTGTCCTGTGATGATGTCAGAACAGCTGTCCCTGGACTCACCCCACCTGAGGGAAGGCAGAGCATCTTCTAGAGCCATGGGCACTCTTGCTTCCAGCTGTGGGAAAGGGGTGCCCAGGGCTGGGCAGCAGCCTCTGGGGCGAGGTTAGAACAGAGGAACTGCAGAGCTGCTTTGCCTCAAGGTTTCATTTGCTTTGATGGAGCCCAGGAATCCCTCCAGTACAGCTTTTCCTATTCTCCTGCTTGCTCCCTCCCACCAGGGATGGCTGGGAAGGGGGTGACCCCCTCCTAGGATTCTGGTAAGTGCTGGCACGGCCTGAATGGAGCCAGCAGCTCTGTGCTCCTAACAGAGACACCAGTGCAGGTGGCTTGGAGCCAGGTGTCTTTATTGGCCCCTCGGGCGGCCGTCAGACGTTGTTGGGGTTGTAGCACAGCATGTTCAGCTTGATGTTCTCGTCCCAGTGACGCAGCAGCAGGAACAAGTGCCTGGCTGCCCCTTTGAGGCAGCCCACGTCCACCCCCTCGGGCAGGCGCTGTGCCTGCAGCCACGCGTCCGCCTTGGCTGCCACCAGCTCCCACTCCTCAAAGAACCCAGCGCAGCGATGCTCCAGCCACGCCAAGGCCACCGCCGTGGCCCAGCTGGCGCTCTCCAGATCCTCTGGCCCCACGTCCTGACAGCTCACACTGGCCTCAGAGGGGGCAGCCGAGTGGGGCCCGGTGTCAGACTCGGAGCCGTGCCCACTGTCTGCCTGTGCCCACACGGCTGCGCTGGGCACCTCGGAGCAAGTGCTCCGGGATGGGGGCGAGCTGGGCTGCGGGGCTGTGTTGGGCTCCTCACCCTCCTCAGCCCCAGGTCCTGCCTCAGGCAAGCTCCTGGCCCCTGGGGACATGGGGCTGAGGCTGGCACGGTGGGAGGCGTAGGGGGAGGCACGGCGCAGGCGGTCCAGGGGGATCTGCACCACTTCAGAGAAGTTCTCAGTGAGCTGGAAAGGCCCTCGGGCTTGCTGCAGCTGCACCTGCAAGGAGTGGGCACAGACGAGTGGTGGGGGCAGGCAGGGGTGCAGACCCACCGCAGCACCAAACACTGGGGGCTGCAGGAGTGTCCCTGGGGCACAGAGACAGCCTAATGCCCCCCCAAAAGCCAGCCAAGATAGAGACATTTAAGGACACAGCAGGGCTAAGCAGGCATCTACTGGGAGCATGCTTGTGCTGCTGGGCATGACCTGGGTGGCTCAGCTGGCACCCGTGGGTCAGTTTGCCCTGCTGGGGTGGGGACTGGGCACAGGGAGCAGCAGGTCCTTACCAGCGGGAGGTAGTCGTGGCTGGCGTGGTTGCTGGAGCACTCGCTCTCTGGGCTGAGGCACTGCGGGCGCAGCACCAGGCTGGGACCCCGGCGCCTGCTCAGGCTGAACCTGGGGTCACAGGCAGGATAACAGGATTGGGAGGAATTCCTGAAAGGCAGCTGGGCACCAAACTGCTGCAGGGAAGAGGCTGGAGACCCAAACCCCCCCACTTACACTGCAGGAGCTGGCAGGGGACATGGGACCAGCAGCCCCCAAGAAGTGTCACTGTCCCCCTCTCCCCACAACATGCCATTTTTTGGTCCTTTGCATCCCCCCATCCCACAGTGTCACCTGGAGCCTGCGATGCTCTCTGTGGATTTCTGGGAGCCCATGGAGGTGGTGGAGGGGCTGGATGGAGGCCCTGCAAGGGGGAAGAGTTAAGCACAGTGGGAACATGATGCACCCAGAGGTGTGTCCCGCTGCCCAGTCCCTGGGAGGGCAGCTCAGCCCGTATGCCCAGGGTACTGAGGGCACAGTGGATGCTCCCGCTGTAGCAGGGCATCAAGGGTAGCCCATCTCCCACCCTTATCCAGCCCTTGGCCCCTTCAGCCTGGACACACCGTTTGAGTAGTTCTGCTTTTCCCAGCCGAAGGTAGGGGAGGAGATGCTGACCAGAGACCTGGCAATCTCGTCTCGCTCTGCAAAAGAGCAAAGTCTTGTGGGGCCCTGGGCTCCAGGGACCCTCAAGGCTTACAGCTGCTTTCAAGGGCTGCTATGCTGTCCTCCCACTTCCTCCTCCCCAGTATGGGGCAGATGCCTCTGTCTGAATATCCACAGCACCCTAGGGAGGACCAGCCCCACACAGCCACCAGCTGAGGGTCTCCAGAGACCCAGTGCAGATCCTTGGGGAGCATAAGTTGACATAAAGGCATAAGTCAGTACCTGCATTGCCAGGGGCCTCATCCTGCGCCTCTACATCCTGCTGTTGCCCCTGACCCGCTGAGGAGCTCCGGTGGTGCCAGTTCCCTGCTGCAGCAGCTCGTGTCCGGCTGGCTGAGCCAGCTGCAAGGGATGATGCCACCTCAACCCTGCGTCCCTTTGATGCCCCCTCCCCATCCCACCAGGCCCTTAGGTCCGTACCTATGCCCCACACCTCGGGGGCTGCGGGCAGGGCTGCCTGCGTGGCACCATCCACGGGCACCAGGCGGGTGTAGAGGGAAGGCACGTTGCAGGCTTTGCTGGTTTGCACGGCTTTCAGGCGGAACCGGCGGGCAAAACCTGCCCGGAGCGACGCGGTTAGAGCGGGGGGGAAGCCGGAGCCGCGCCGGGGAGCCGCACCGGCACCCACCCTGCTCCAGCTTGGCTTCCCGCTGTGCCACGCTCTCGTTGTCCCGGACCACGGAGCGCGCTGCCAGGCGGTGCAGTGGCTTGTCCCAGGCTTTGGCCGCCCGCCGCGGCGGGTCCTCCCTGCCCGGCGCCTCCCGGGACTGCAGCAGTGTCTCCAGCGAGGCTGTCACTTCCCAGGACACCGGCCTGCCGGCTCGCAGCGCGTGGATCACCACCTGGCAGCGCAGGGGCGTGCTGGCATCACCCTGGCTGGGCTGCCCTGGCTCGGGCGCTGGCGAGGCACTGAAGAGATAGGAGGGCTCCACCAGCATGTCCCAGTCCAGGTGGGTGGGCGAGAGGGGGTGATCTGGGCAACGACAAAGGGTGGGCTCAGCAAGGCAAGGGGTGCCTGGCCCCATCCCCAGCACCCTCCTCCCCAGAGCCAGCCATACTTGACTCCGCTGCACTGGGCTGCCTTTGCCGTGGCTGGGGTCCCAGCTCATCCAGCCGCCCCTCCAGGGACTGGTTCCTCTTCTGTGACACCTTTTCCAGGGCCTGGCAGAGCCGGTGGGCATCCAGCTCCCCGTGTGGCGTGGAAAAGCTGCGCCCAGCCAGGGCAGCACGTGCCAGCGCCTTCTTCTGCCGCGCCAGCTCCTCTGCGCTCAGGGCCACCGGCACCTGCCGTGGGGACAAGGCTGTTGGCAAGGCCAGCACAGAGCCCAGATCACACTGAGCTGCAGTGGGGCACTGTGCCTCTCTGGCTGCTGCCTGCAGCCTTGGCTGTCATCAGCCCCAGTGCTCTGCAGGCTGGCACCAGCTGCCTCTCAGGGATGCTGCTCTGGCACCACAGACATGGGAAGCACCCACACAGGAGTTTGCAAACATCCCTGGGGACTGACTCAGACTGATGCTGGAGCTGCCAGGGATTTGTGTGTGCGCAGAAGTGAGGTTAACTAGGATACTCAGGCTGGATGATGTTACAATGGGATGTGTTCCCCAGTGCAGAGTGATGTCTCTGCATTGAGATGCTTCCCCTAAAAGCCATGTCAGGGCAGTGGCACCCATGCTACCTCTCACCCCGGCAGCAGGGAGGTGGGAGGATCATTTACTCTGCAGGGAAATCACTTACGCTTGACATTTCAGCAGCAAAGGTCACCAGCTGTGCTGCTGTGTGACAGGAGTGGGTTACCTAAGTCGTGCCATTGGGAAGGAGAGTGTCCTGGTGCTGGGTGACAGCTGGTCTCACCAAGCCTTGGGGCCATCGTCACCAGGGCAGCTCCCTTTCCCCATCCAGCGACCCAGCTGGGTTTTAAACCCAGGTATAAAGCAGCAGGGATGTGGCCCACCGCTAATGAAGTGTCTGGCAGCGTTGGCTGAGGGTTGAAGGAGCCAGGCTGAAGCCCAGCCAGACAGCCCTTCCTCTCTGGCTCAACAGATTTGTTACATGATGCTAGCCCAGCTATTCTCATTTGGTTTCTGCAGCTCTAAGGCGTCACTGAGCTGGCTCAGGTGTCTGTTAGACACTCAGCTGACTGCTGGCCAGGGACACTAAGGGACCAGCTGCTTGATCCCCAGCTGTCCCACTTCAGTAGGGCAAAACCACCCAAGGAACATCCTCGTGGCATCCATTGTGATCCTTGCTTAAAATCCAGGCTACAACACTCTGCTTCCCAGCCCAGGGGGCAGATGCTGAGCACAAGGCAGCAAGGCTGCAGCTAAGCCATGAACAACCCCCACACCATGAGCCCCTGCACCCCATTGGCATCCTTACCTTGGTGCCGGCAGGGGCAGAGGGCAGTGGGGCAGATTTGGTGGAGGACTCGCAGAGGGACAGGCTCTTCTGGCCCTGCTGGGAGGTGACATCAGCACCAGGAGCTGAGGAGCCACCCTCGGGGGCCACATCTCGGGAGCCAGTGGACTCGCTGCTGGTGGAGCTGCGGGAGAGCAGCCCCTGGCTGCGGTCAGTGCTGACAGAACAGTGTGTCAGGACATACTGCTCCTGGATGTAGGAGGGCTGGTAAATCCGCTTCCAGATGTCTCCCCCAGACACAGGATCGATACCTGCCCGGTGAGCACACACCCTGTCAGCCCATGGCTCCCACTACTGCCCCCTGCCCCAGCTCTGGACCCCACTCACTCCGCTCTGACACCTCTGTACTCCCAGCAAAAAGCTCCAGGGAGGCATCCCCAGTTCCTGGGTTGCTCTGGGGTGGCTGGTGGCTCTCCCTAGGACTGGGCATTTCCTGCTGGGAGAGAAAGGCTGAACCCCGAGAGCTCTGGCGAGCCCCTTCCTGGCCCTAGGAGAGAGAAGACACCACCATGAGCCCCCCAGGCAAGGGAGCAGCCGGTGCTGCTGGGACCATGCCATGCTGGGACCATGCCATCCTCCCCAGGCCAGGACCAGCCATACCAGCGGGCACCTGTCCCCGAAGCGGGCGATGCTGTAGAGGACGCAGTAGCTGATGAGGCGGTCGCCGGGGTAGAGGGCCGGGAGCTCGGTGGGCGAGAGCAGAGCCTCCATGCTGTCAGGGACGTACCAGTCGATGGTGATGTCGCTGATGGCTGGCTCGATCGCCTTCTTCAGGGACTTGATCAGCTGGGGTGGGGAGTGGAGGCAGAGTCAGACACAGCAGTGTCCCCAGTGCCCCCCATGCCCCTGCCCGGGCGTTACCTTGGGCTGCAGCCTCTCGGCCGGACTCAGGAACTCGGCACGACCCCGGCTCACCTTGGCCATGGCCTTCAGCAGCCGCCGGCACGCCCGTGGGCCCATGCCAAAGGTGAAGCACCTGCAGGAGAACCAGGGGATGGAAAGCCATGGCTGGGAGGGGGCTGGGAGTTGGAAAACCCAGTGGTGAGCCCTTTGTCAGGGATGGGCAGGGGTGTCTGACAGCCAGAGTGCTGCCTTGGCTCTGTGCTGGGCTGTGGGACCACAGGAAGAGCTGAGCCGATGGGCTGAGGGGTGCAATGGGGGAAGGACACCCTTGGGGCAGACGTGGGTAAGATTTGAGGCTGCACAAGGAGAAATCAGTGGGAACAGCACAGAGGATTTAGAGAACAGCAAGCCTGCCGCAGCGCCCATGCCGTACCTGACAGTGCTGGCCTGCCTGCGCACCAGCCGGAGGATCCTGCTTGCATTGCCCGCTGCCGTGCCGGTGAAGAGGAAGAGCTGGCGAGGGTAGCCGTGGTGGAGGGGCTGTGCCAGCGCCCAGCCCAGGGCTGCCAGCAGGTTGGTGCCACCGGGGTCTGCCCGCAGCCCGCCGAGGTGCTCGCAGGCACGCCGCAGCGTCTCCTGTCAGCACAAAGAGCCGGCCTTGCAGCAGTGCCCCGCTCACCAGCCCCCAACTCAAGTCAGGGAGCTGGGAGGGGGACAAAGGGGGCTTAGTGGATACCCAGGGTTTGCCTATGATACTCACGTTGCTGCAGAGGTGACTGGATGGGAAGAGTGGCTTGATGTCAGTGCCGAAGCTGGCGACATTGAGCAGTGTTCCTGGTGGGAGGCTCTTCAGGGCCACCAGCAAAGCCTCCTGAGGTGACAGCAGGGACCAGGGACAGGTGCTAAAGGCTGGCCACCCAGGGAGCACCCCCTAGACCCACGGCCGTGCCTCACCTTGACCTTGTCAAGGTCAGGGCCACTGATGTTGTCACTGCGGTCAATGAGGAAGAGGATCTCTCGGGTGATGCTCTGCAGGTCTCCAGGGACGCCCTCCACAACCGGGCAGAAGTTCAGCATCAGCACGGGGTTGGGGAAGATGTCCTTGTGGAAACGCTTCTGCACAAAAGCCACCTGCGAGCCAGGCAGGTCAGAAGCTTTCTCACACCCTTCAGATCACACCAAGATCTCCTCACCCACATCCCCCTACCTCCCCCTTTCCTCCTCCTGGCTGGGGCAGCAGTAGCTCTGCCCTGTCACCTGTCTCTCGCTACTGCTGTTGTTCCTGGCAATCCGCATGAAATCCCGTCGGCTCCGGATGTGCGCCTCGTACTCAGGGTATGTCATGGTGCCATCCTCAATCACCAGGTGGGGGCTGTGGGGCTCTGGGGGGCACAGGAGAGTTGCTGCAAGGGGCTGGGGGATGCGCTGGGTGTTTCTTGGGTGATGCCTCAAACCCTCCAAGGACACCATCTCCCCTCACCACAAGGGTAGAGGATGATCTCCAGGTCCCTGTCATAGCGGTGGGGCTCGGCTAGGGTGACACAGGTGGTGGTGGCAGAACTGGCCCAGGGGTCGGCGTCGGCTCTCAGGGCATGTGATGGGCTCTCCAGCCCTGCAGAGAAGGGAAGGCAGCAGGTAAGTCCCTCACAAACCTCCTCCTCAGCCCTCCACCCACCAGGCCCCATGGCAGTGGCTTGTTCCTGACAGAGCTATTGTGATTGACTGGGCCAGCAACAAGGAGCACATCCCCCCCAACCATCTTCCCCTCCTCACCCATCCTCTCCCCAGTGCATCACATCACCCCAGGGAAGGAGGCTGCTGACCTAGAGCTGCCCAAGGGCACAGGCTGGGTGACTTTGAGGGGTCCCAGCCCCAGGGATGGAATGGGAAAAGGGCTTCTTCACCTGGAGGGAATGCAAGAGGATGCCCAGGAACAGGCTCCTCTTAGAATAGAGGGACCAGGGAACATCGCCCACATTTTGAGGAGGTTTTACACAACCAACTGGTAACACCCAAGCCAAACCCCCTACCTGCCAGCAAGCAGGGACCCTTCACCAGCAGCTCGAAGGTGAACTCGTAAGGAAAAGGGTTGTAGGGTCGTCCCCGAAAGACATCCGCGCTCTCCACAGGCACCACAGTGGGTGACTGGCTCCGGGCACCTGGCCCCCCAAAACAGCTGGTGGGGCTGCAAGGGGAGAGGGGGTGATGGCTCCTGCCCCACACCCTGCTCGCCCAGCATTGGCATCACCCCCCTGGGATGGCAGAGACTGAGGAAGCCATGAAAATCACCATAGGGCCAACCTGTCGTCACACAAGCTTGCCGGCTCGCTCTCGGGGTCGGCGGGGACGTGGGGCGTGAGGATGGGGGGCAGGAGCAGGCGCAGGGCCCCGTCGGGCAGCGTGGGCAGCTCCTGCACAGTGCTCAGGGTCACAGCCAGGCTCTCCGATGGGCACAGTGTGCCAGTGGCAATGATGAAGGTGGAGCGCTCCACATCCTCATCCAAGACAAGGTGGCCTGGGCAGGAGAGGGATGAGGGATGGGGCGAGGTCAGCGAGGTGTGTGGGGTTGTGGAGGAAGTCATTAGTGGCCCTAATTGCTCCCAATGGTGACAGCAGAGCACAGGTGTCATAAAGGCTGTGTGAATGATGGCAGAGCTCCAGAAGAGGTGGAAGGAGGGGAAAGGAGACATTGAGATCTCCAGCCCCAGTGACCCACCAAGCACTGGGGGGGCCTGGTAGGGGCTCTCAGCCCCTCATATTCCCCCACACTTCCCACCTGCCCGTTCTGAGCCTCCTGGCCAGGAACACCCAGCAGCACCACCCGTGGCACGGCACTCACCCCTGGCGCAGCGGCGCAGCCGGCCGGGGCTGGGGCTGCACTGGAGGCAGCAGTCCTGCACCCGGTGCCGGTTCTGCACCTGGAACGTCACCCGCCGGCTGCCCGCGGCTGCCTCAAAGCCAGCCACCACCTCCGACTCCTCCAGCGGGTAGATGAAGATGCCTGCAGGCAGAGGAGAGCCCCGAGGCAGATCCCGGCACGGCCATTGGCACGAACAGCCCATGGGAGCCCCGCTGAGCCTGTCACACTCACAGCACACCAGTGAGGTACAGGAGCAGCCCAGAGCCTCCCTAACCCAGAGGGAGGATGAAATCCTCCTCTTCCTTTGTGATGGGAATCTGTTTGCTCAGTCTCTCTCCTCCTGCCAACAGTGTGTGGCAGTGGCCCCACCTCTGCTGGCCTTCATCTTTACTCCCCAAACGGAGCAAGGTTTGGGGGCTGGGACATAGGTGGGCTGGAGACAGGATGCTCTCCAGCACAGGGGCTTTTAAGGGGCTGTGCAGCCAGCCTGGGTCCCTGCTGGACCTGGCAGCTCTCCCTTACCTTCCACAGGCTCCTTGTGGGGGTTGGTGTACATGAGGTGAGCAGTGATGCTCAGGGAGTACCCGTTGGCACAAGCCTTCACCGTGGAGCTCTTCAGGGGCAGAGCCTCCCAGGACAGGAGGGCGTAGAGGCCTGGCATGGTCCCTCAGCAGGCAGCTGTGAGCAGAGGGAAGGCAGGCACTGGATGCTCAGGGTCAGGGTCTGCTGGAAGGACCTTCTGCCCAGAAGCCATTTGCATCTGCCCAGCCTGCAAGAGGAAGCAGGTCTCCAGCCCTCCCACATCCCAGGCTGCTTTTCAGCATCCACAGAACACATGGATCTGGACCCATGTCTCTCCTTGGACCCCAGCCCACCTGCAAACCAGGTCTGGAGCCACAGGAGCCCACAGAGAGGGCAACAAAACTCCTGTGGGCAGTGGGTACATGCAAGCCCCAAGCCCTGGCAGACAAGCAGGGAGTCCTTGACTGAATGGATAATGGCCAACCACACTCAGCCCATCTCTCAGCCACCCCATAGCAGCTCCAGAGCCTCTCCAGGCCATCTTCTGCACTGACTGAAGAGGAGCATCTGCTGCTCCCATCTCCATCCGTGCACAGAGGTTACCAGGGTAATTTGTTTAAAAAAACAGAAAGCCAACCAGAAGGGTGAGAAGCCCACAGTGTAACTAGGACAAAGCAGCGAGCAGTGTTTGCTGGGGGTTTAATAATTAACAACAAGGTCAGCGCTGCACGGAAGAACAGCTCAGAGAGGAATGCACTGCAGGGTGGAGCCCGTCAAGTGGATGATCATCACCTTCTTTGCCCAGAAATGGATGTGTCTGGGGTCCCACCTTTTGGCAGGAAGACAGGTGGCTGGGGATGCCTTCCAGCCATGGCACCAACCCACTCCACATCTCTCTTCCCCTTGGGAAAAACATGGAGGGGCAGCATCACAAATAATTGTCTGGAGCCAAGGCATCTCTCCAACATCAGTCCACCCTGTGCCACCAAATATTGTGTAAAATACTGTCCGCCTCAGCCCTGGCTGTTTGGATCTGTGGACTGTGTGCAGAGGTCTGCTCTAGACGTGGGTCTGCACCTCTGCTTTGCCCCAAGCACCTGTGAGGCAGCAGCAGCAGCAAGGCCCCTGCCCCACGCCATGTGCTGGTGCTCCAGCACACAATGTGCCCAGGGCAAGGACAAAGCCAGGTACAAGGGAGCCATCTGGAGCCCCCACTGCAGTGGCCTTCGTCCTGGGAAGAGCTCGTAAGAGCCTTGGTAATGGGAGGCTTGGGGTGCCCTCAACATGTGCTCACAGAGTGCCTCTCACAGAGCATCCTTGATAGGGGAGCAGGGCTACATCTTTGGAGGCTGCACCGGGACCAAACTCTCAGCTGGCACAAAGCAGGGAGCCTTGGAGAAGCGCAGAAGTGCATTAGCAACGTGGCTACATCCCAGAAAAATCACTCCATTACACCAGAGGAGAGCCATTTACATGCTCAGCTAGCATTGCAGGGTTATGCTGGCAGATCCTGGCCACCCAACCACACCCCACCACCACCAACCCCCCACCCCCTGTGCAGGATGCTGCATGCACTGCTGCACCCCCCAGACTGTGCTCCCAGCACACGAGGTGGAACAGGGTCTCTGCACAGCCTGCTGCTCCTCCACACTTGCAGTCCCACAGTTGGGAATATCAACAGCTGCTTCCTGCCCTGACCACAGCACCCAGACGGGATCTGGAGACCAGGACGCCTCCAACCCAGCCACACCAAGCCATTAAAGATGTATTTCTTCCCAAAGCTGTTAATTTGTTCCCAGGGCACCCAGTTTCATGCTCAGCAACGTGCCCGCTATTTGCCGTGCCGCCTGTTGGCCGGGTCACTGCCAGCTTGTTTACCAGGGACTTACTGGAGGAGCTGTCCCGGCTGCTTTTATCACTTCTCTTTACATTTACCCTCACAGAGTAAACAGGCCCCATCTGGTCCTGCCATGCTGTGTGCTGGCTGCTCTAAGCCCTGTGGTAATGAATAAAACCAGACCTGATGGTCCTCATCCCAGCCTCTTCATCCTCTTTCCCTGGGGCAGCAACTTATCCCCAGATGCCAGCGTGGCATCACCAACAGGTCCCCAGCCCTTTCTTCATCCCCAGCATGATTTCCAGTACCTTTACAGCTCTCTCTTCCTCTCCTCCACCTACTGCCTGCAAGAGCTGATTTAAAACCAGCAACAACCCCAATATAAAAGGGCTACAGCAGGCTGGGGGTAGCTCTCTGTGCTGGCAGCTAAAAACTGTCTGTGAAGGTGAGAAGGAGCTGACTTCCCTAGGTCGGAATAAATCAATGTTTCCCTTCTTGCCTGTGGGCAGGCTGAGTTTTCCAGCAAGGCTGCTGCAGGGAGGAAGGTGCCTGAGCCCAGTGGACCCTCCTTTGCTGCCTGGGGAGTTGTCAGAGTTTCACCTGCTGCAGCAACAGCCACCCAAGCCGGGGTTCAGCACGGTCCGGGGGAAGGAAGAGGCCAAACCCGACACAGGCAAACCCAGCGGAAATTTCCACTGGTGACAGATACACAGGCAGGTTCAAGAGAAAGGATGGAAGGAGAGGAGCCCAAGCCTCTGTAAGAGTGCCTGGAGTGAGGAGCCACTGCTGGCCCTGCTGCTCAACTGCATTACCCCCTGCTTCACTGGCCTCCCCTCCCTGGGAGACATCCCATGGGGCATGAAGGCAGGAGAGCAGGATCCATCCCAACTCCTGGAATACTGAGAAGGCCATGGAGGCAGGAGGTGATGCTGCTGTTGCCCTATACCCATGGGACACACCACTTTGCAGAGCCCAAACAGGAGCGTAGGGGAAAGGAATTGCTGGATGAGACAAAGCACTGTCTCCAGCCTGTGGTGCCTCCTGCTTTGTCTGCTGGGGAGTGGGAACAGAGAGCAGAGTCCACTGCACACACATGTGCAAGCTGGCACTCACACCCTGACTCCAACACCACATCCAGGACCACCACATCCAGGAGCTGCACTGCTGCTCTCACACACATAGAGCCACTAAAACCCCTGGAAAAACCCATCCTTGTGTCAGGGAACAGGAGTTACTTGCCCTTAATGCATCCTAACACAGGCATCCCCCAAAATAAAAGTCTCAGCCACACGGATTTCCCCTGACAAGGGCAAATCCTGGAGGGCAGCCCCACAGAAGGGTCCCAGTGTCCCCCACCATGGGACAGCTGTGGCGTGGCCCAGGGACCACATGCTGATAATCTGGAGCATGTTCCCAGCACTTACTGGAGCCAGCCCTGTCCGGCCCTGCCAGATGGTGATTTCAGCACTTTTGTGGCCCTGCTGTCTCATCTCCACCTCTCACCCCTCCTGTGACCCAGAGCTGCCCTGACAGCTGATGCACAACCCGGGGACACTGAGGAATTGAGGGACATCCTCAGGGTCCCAGGCCCCCATGGTCCCTGCCCTGACTGCCCGTAGCCCCTGTCCTTACCTGGAGGAGGAGGAGGATGAGGATGACACAGAGGTTGCAGGCTCCTTTCAGCACCCTCTGGGTCCCTGCCCTCTGCAGAGCCCCTTCCCTGGGGATGGGTTTCCCTGTGCCTGTGTCTGGGAGGCTGCAGTACCCGGGGGATGAGCGGTCCTTCCCCGCCTCTCCCTGCTGCAGGCTCCCTCTCTGGCACTGGCTCCTTCACCGCCCTCGCTCCATCCCTCACTCCCTGTGCCAGCAGCAGAGCTGCTTCAAGCCCAGCCTCATTAAAGAGACACACTCCCTATACCGGCACCCTGCGGGGGTGGGAGGATGCTCTCACCGGGAACGCCGGGGATCTCAGGGGACAGCCAACACCTTCAGAGAGTGACAGGCACCAGTCAAGAGCAGAGTCCATGGCTGTGGGCTGCTCTGTACCCACAGAATTGTGATGTCCAGGCAAACTAGGGTGCTGGTGAAACCCCTGGTGATGCTGCTGCAGCAAGAAAAACCCTGGGGTTTGTCTGACTGGGACATGTAACCATCCCCTGTGTGCCCCCCCAGCAGATCATGAGGCAAAATAGCCCCCATCAACCAGCTGAACTCGGCAGTACAAATCATGTTTGCCACAAGTGTCACAACCAGCTTCACTAGGAAAGGTCTCAGCTGCCCTGAGAGCATAACAGAATGAAT
The DNA here is from genome assembly GCA_013400215.1 of Cisticola juncidis. NCBI lineage: Eukaryota > Metazoa > Chordata > Aves > Passeriformes > Cisticolidae > Cisticola > Cisticola juncidis. Next base: position 122,645 of record VXBR01003490.1, read on the forward strand.
GGGAGCAGGCAGATGCTCAATATCCACCACAAATCCAGATACCACTGGGCTTTCCTCATCAGCCTCCATGTGCTGCAGTGAAATCACAGCCCTGAGGAGCAGGAAAGAGGGGGGATTCAGGGACAGCCCAGCTTCTGGGTGACAACTGTGACAAGTCTCCCTGGGGAAGGTGCAGACAGTCAGGAAATCCCAGCAAAGTCAGGACATGTCTGCTGGCAGGGAGATCTCACAGCCCAGGGCGCACTGGGACTCCCTCAGCCACTGACAGCTCCAGGTTCCCAAGCAGGACCAGAGAAATCCATCAGATTTGGGCTAATCCCTGCCCTGCCTTTCCCAGGCAGCTCCCTGTGCTATAGATAGGACTGTGCTGCTGCAGCTCTTTTTATAGAGCACACAGAGAGGAGTCCCCCCCCTGCACCACAGAACCCACCGTCACAGCCACACCAAACCTGGAGCCAGTCCAGGCACAAACTGGGGCAGAAAAATCCAGCAGCACCACAAGGGGAGCAGTCCCCAGTCCTCAGCCTGTATTTTTAGATCTCACCTCTCAGGTGACCCATATGCCATTACAGCTTCAGCTCCTTGACACGGGTTTCACAGGTGACAGCAGGAGCAACGGAGGGAAATCTCAGCGGAAAATGCTATTTACTGCACATGGTAGCGTGAGACACACTCCTCCTTCCTGACCCCTCACCCTGAGCTTTAGTCAACAATTATCTGGCCAAGAGGCACTCTGTGCATCCCCAGGGCTTTTGCTGGAGCACTCTGAGCCATTCTCTCCCCCATGTGAGATGCCCCATGGCGTATCCCTTCCCCTCCCAGTGCCGAGAGGAGAGCTGAAGTGTGCAGCTGCTCCCCTTCCCCTTGCCTGTCCTTTACAACCACAGGAGAAGGATGCTAATCCATGTGTTATCCCCCCGTGCCAGCCGCCAGCCCTGGGAGCTGCTGGAGGTGTTGTGGTGTGTTGCACACACCTCCACACAGCCTACAGCGTGCATGGACTCCTGCTCCCATCATCACTGCAAGTGCCATAGCCACTCCAGCCCCAGGAAAAAAAACCAAAAAACAAACAAAAAAAAAAAACAAAAAAAAACCGCACAAGCTTTGATTTTTCTCTGAGATATCATTTCTAGGCCAAGCTGAGGAGAAGAAAAGCGTCCAAATGTGAGCGCTGGTTCAGTGCCACCAGGCGGGGTGGTGGAGCTTGGCCAGCCCGCAGCGTCAGACGTGGGCCCCGCTGTGACAGCAGGTGAGTAACAAGGGCATGTGCAGCGCTGGGGACACAGCTGGGGCTCCAGCACTGGCAGCCTCCAGAAGGGCTCCATCCCAACCTGCTCCCAGCAGCATCAGGTGTTGGTGTCCCTGCTCTGCACTGTCACAGCTTCCCTACAGCAGTTTATCGCAGACACAAATACACCGGGAGGGCTTGGCATTATTCAGCAGAGTGCTGAGCTAAGACGTGTTAAACTCTGCAAACAGAGGCCCAGCTCAGCCCAATGGCTCCATTCAGCATCCTCACATCCCAGTAACACCTCATCAGCAGCTGCAGCACAACCCGAGGAGCGGGTATTTATCCTCAAATCACCTGTCCTTGAGAATTATCACCCTGAATTATCACCCATTGACAGGGCTCTGGAGGGGGCACAGACCACAGAGATTTTACAAATGCTCTCCGGTTTCAAGTCACCAGCAAGCCCTGTGAAATTAGCGTGAGTTTAGTTATTTTGGGAAATAACCCAAAACCGAGGCTGGCCGTAACTGTGCTCAATGCAGCTGCAGCTCCTCAGACCCCGCTGAAGATGGCACAGGCAGGGAGAGGGGCAGGGCCGTCCTGTTCAGCTGCTCCTTAAAAAGCAAGAACTAAAGCAAATCCTGAGGACTGGAGCCATGGAGGAGGAAGGTACAGTGGTGTTTCTGGTCAAAATCAGGCACACTTTGGCTTAATCTGAGTAATATTGGTCTGCCCAGCTGTAGGGAGTTACGGAGGGCCTGGAGGGAGGAAATGAAACAACACAGCAGCAGAGATAGACGTGGCTGGTGGAGACATCTGGGATCCTTGGGGAGAGGGGCTGCAAATGCTGCCAGCACTTCAGCCTGCCTGACTGAAATCCTCCCAGGATGCTGGCAGAGGTAGATGGAGGGGCTGGAAGCCCCTGTGTGGCTGGCTCTGACAGAGACCCAGACCACACACTGGTGGCTGCTGGATTTGCTCTCGGCAGGCGAAAATTACGGGGCCTCCCAGGCGTGGGGCGGGCCCGTGGGGGATCTCGCAGCAGCCCCCCGGGGCTCGCTCGGTGGCGCCAGGCTCTTTGCAGAAAACGAAACTGCTCGGATTTGAGGAACCTGAAACCCGAAACTCCCGTGCTGGTGACGCCTGCCTGTGCTTTGTTGGCGGCGGCCGAGCCCCGTGCTAGGCTCAGGGGTGGGGCAGTCTCGCCGGTGCTGTGCCACCCCCGCGCCGGGACCCTTCGCACACGGCAGCACAGCGGGTGCTCCAGCGCGGTATTGCCGCTCCAGCCTCCGGCCCTTCTCCGGAACGTCTGCTCGCGGCGGGACGTGGAGCTTCAGAGCAGCTCGGGCCATCGGCGCTCGGCGGGGTCCCGTCAGGTCAGCCTGTGCTTTCACAGCGGAGCTTGAGAGGCTCGGCCCTGTGCCCGCGGGAGGGGATGGGGTACGGGTGGCCACGCTCGGATGCTTGCCCACGGGGGGCTGCGGGGTTTGTCCCCAGCCCGGCGCGAAATGTTGGAGCATCCCGGAGGCTCCGTGATGCGGGGGAAGGCAGAGGGATGCCGGGGCGGAGCGGGCATGCCCGGGCATCTCCCGCGGCGCGAAAGGCCGAGCGGCTGCTTCCCTCTAGCGGGGACCGCGGGCCTGGCCCAGGGCTGCGCCCAGCCCCGCACCNGCCGAGTCCCGGCGGAGGTGGCTCCGGGGAGCCGCTGTGCCCCCGCCCTGCCCTCGAGGCGGCCCGGGCTGGGGGGCGGCAAGGGGGGTGAGAACAGGCACCCCATCTTGGCCAGCTGCCATCCCACCGCGACACCTGAGCCGAGGGAAGGTGTGAGAGAGCAGTTCTGGCAGGGACACGATGTGCCTTGGAGCAGGCGCAGGTAGGGTCAAGAAAAGGGAAATAAGTGTTGTGAAGATCTGCATTAAACTTTATTTCGTGTCCGCAGTGTAAGTCCTCTGACTTGTAGCAATGGGGAGACCCAGGAAGGAGTCTGCTGGCACATCATCCCCCCGACCGGCCACAACTGCCTCCAGAACTGCCCCTGCTGCGCCCCCGCCCTCCACCTCAGCCACCCGGGCCAAGGCCACAGCTGCGGGGAGCCAGTCCCGAAGCACCTCGGCTGCCAAGGCCACCACCCCCACACAGGGCCGGGGGACAAAGGCAGACTCTGCTCAGCCAAGATCCACAGCATCCCGCGGAGCCCGAGGAGATGCTGGGGACAAGAGCAGGGCACCCACCAGGAGTTCTACAACCCAGAAGGTGTCTGATGCCAAGGGAGCCACTGGTGCTGCCAGAACTGACCTGTGGCCACAGAAGAAGCAGCCTGGGGCTGACCCAAGCAAGGCCTGTGACCGGTTTCTGCCCCCTGTAACGAGCCAGGACATCCCGAGGGTGGAGAAAGAGACCCGAGGCCAGCGGGAGAACCCCAAGTGGTACGAGTGGCGGGAGAACCGCATCACTGCTTCCGTGGCCCCCAAAATTGCCAACAGCAAGTTTGCCAACAGCAAGACAGATGAGGTGCCCAAGTCCTACCTAAAAGAGGTGGTGGGCTCTGGCTCCAAGGTGCAGACCCCAGCCATGTCCTGGGGGATCCGCAATGAGAAGGTGGCAGTGGAGGCCTACAAGCAGAAATCACAGAAGGGAGGCAAGCCAGTGCAAGTGGAGGACTGTGGCCTTTTCATTCACCCAGAGAAGAAGTGGCTTGCTGCCAGCCCGGATGGGATCATCAAGGATGCAGCCACAGGGAAGGACCTGGGGCTGCTGGAGGTGAAGTGTCCCTACAAGCACAGGAACAGGACGGTGCGCGAGGCCTGCAAGGACAAGGACTTCTGCCTGGAAGTGGATGGGGATTCCTATGCCCTGAAGAAGAATCATCCCTACTTTACCCAGGTCCAGTGCCAGCTGGGAACCACTGGCTTCCAGCGGGCTGACTTCGTGGTGCACACCAACAAGGAGACAGCTGTGGTCCCCGTGGAGTTTGACAGGGAGTTCTGGGGGAAGACGGTGCCCAAGCTGGAGAAGTTTTACACGGAGGCAGTGATTCCCCACCTGGAGCAGAAGGCAGGCAGCTCTGTCTGGGCCAAGGAGGAATAGACAAGCAAGTATCCTGCCTACCTCGGCTGGATACTTGCTTGGTTGCATGACTCCAGCTTTGTCCCCTAGCATAGAAGTTACACCCAGGTTAGTTGCTGTTTCTGAACCGTTCACAGCCTTGAAACTGAAAAGTTGTACCAGCAGGACCCTACTTGTTAAGGGTCCCCACAAACAGTGCCTTGTTGCTGCCCTAGCTAGGTCAGCATTCAACCCCCAGAGCCTTCTTGTCCTGTCATCCTCACTGCATCTCCAACATGTCCCAACAGCATGCCTGATGGAAGCTGGCATACCTCTGGATCTGCAGATGAAGCAAATGATATCTCTGTGTTGGAATTAGAAGCTTATTTTGTGGACAAAACTGGAACCTTTAGCATCTTGATTGCTGTTGGGACTAATTTCTAACTGCACTCCAGAGTGGAGACAGAGACAAGGAAGGTTGGTCAGAGCCCAAGAGCAGAACTCTTCTTTTGAGCCAGAGATGTGCCTTAAGCATTAGAGCCAGAGCACATGGACACCCTTCCTCCCTGAGCCATCACACCTGCTGCTTCTGCAGAATAACCCATGACAGTCCCCAGGAGATGCCTGCACACTCTGGAACACGATTCCCACTGAAGAGGTTGTCCCCCAGGCCATGTACCCCCTGAGGACCTAGCCATGGAGCATCCCTGTAAACTGCAGCAGCATAGGGAGGTGGTCATTGCCAAAATAAATATAGTTGTACTGGTCTGCTTGTTTCCTGTTGATTTTGCAGCTTGGGATTTACCTGGGGGAGTAGCAGGGCTGAGAGGTGTCCCTACATCAGGTTCTCTCCCATCCACAGCAGAAGGGAAGCAGGGGGGAGCACTTGGGTCCCCAAGGGACATATGAACCAAGGTCACTGACCTATGCCAAAGCCACCACTCTTATGGCAAAAGTATTTATTATATACATAAGACTCCAGTCACACTCCACAGGGCAAGGACCAGAATTACCTATAATACAAATTAACTATAATACAAATCAACTATAAAAACATAAAGCACTTTTGGGGCCCAGGCTTTCCACAGGAGGAGATAGGCACAGGGACGAGCCTGGGGGCTGCTGTGTGACAGGGGGCTGCCCCACACCCTGCCCCCTGCCGTGGTCCCACAGTAACCAGATGTGCAAGTAGGAAAGGACCCAGTTAAGAATCAAGAGTCATGGGGACTGGCAGGGGGGGCTGAGCTGAGTGTCACCAGGACAGGAATGGGGCCTGCATCCCCCAGGGAAAGTGCAGAAGGCACATGGGCAGGGCTCTTTGGAGGGGCTATGAGGAGGAGGTGGGATCCAACAGTTAGTGCATGTGGGGCCCCAGGAGATCACAAACACTAACACACCACCCACAGGGATGAGCATCTGGACCATCCTCCCATTCCCCGCACACTTCTGGGATAACCGAGCTCTGTGGCCAGTATCCTCGGGGAGGACACGCAGGGCAGCTTCCAGGGGCCAGAGGTGTGAGGGGGACAGTCTGGCCCTGTGTCCCAGCCCCTCCCCTGCCAGTGCATTGATTGTCTTCAGGTTAAACAGGGACCCCCAGCCTTCCTGCTCGGCAGGAGCATCAGTCAACGAGGCGCTTGCGGGGCACTGTCCGAGCTCGGTTCGAGCGGCGAATCTCCTGCTTGGCGTCCCGGCACCGCTGGCAGATGAAAATGTCAGGCACGTTGGATTTGCGGATCTTGGCACAAGAGAGGTGGATCCAGGTAGCGCATTCGTTACATTCGATCATGGGCCTCCCTGCGAAGGGCTTCATGCAGAAGCAGGTGATCAGATCCCAGGCATCGTCGTCTGCTCAGGGAGAGAGAGACACCGGTCAGACACCCCCTTACCAGCTGCAGGCCTGGTTGTGGCCAGACCAGCCAGGTCTACTGGTGTTAAAAGGGACAGCCCCCCACTCACCTTCTGCTTTGGTGTTGGGAACTTCTGTGAATTCGACTGCTAAAGTTGCAGAAGGAGAGAGAATAAAAATCAAAACCAGATAAGTAAGGCAGCCTTACACCCCACTTCAGACCTGTTTCAGGTCTGCACCACTTGCTCTGCAGAACAGAGCCACGAAAGGCAAGTCAGCTCCCTGCCCTCTGCTCCTCAGTCCCCAAGGTCCCAAAAGTATTCCTCTTGCTGGGAGAAGCTTGGGCTGTCGACAGGCCCTCCCTGTGGCCAGCAAGGTGGCTCCAGCTGAGGGAGGGACAATGTTTGGCCCTGGCTGCAGCACAACGGGGCCCTCTGCAGTCCCCCCTGCAGACACTTACCACTGAGCTGGGAGGTCTCTCTGCTTGTATCTTCCCCTGTGCTTTGGTCCAAGGTATTACAGGGACTAGGGCTTTTCCTCTCTCCGGAGAAGAGGTCGTGCTCCTTAAGCTGAGGATCATCTGCTGGCTTCTCAGTTCCCTGTGCTCCGCACATCAAGTCCTTCTCCTCCATCATCGGCTCCTCCAGGAGGGAGTTGGGCTGGGGGTCCCCAGGCGGGTTGAAGGAAGGCTCCAATAGCTCCTCTTTCACAGGAGACAGCTGTCCTGCCAGTGCAGCCAGCTGCTTCACCCCATCCTGCTCTGCCCCAAAGTCCTTCCAAGCACTCAGAGGCACCCTCTTCTTCACCTCCTGCTCCAAAATGCGTTTCTTTGCTGGCGGTTTCTTCCGTTTGATTTGCTGGGGCCGCACATTGTAGAAGGCAGTGGAAAAGGCAGGGCTGTTCATCAGCAGGCCATTGCCCACAGCCCCCCGGGCCACAGCATTCCTGCTCTTCCTATTGTCCATTGGGATGTGGCCATCGGAGGAGTGAGATGAGGTGGAGCTATCGCTGTCCTGAGTGCTCCCCGTGCTGTTCTGGGGGCTCATGCTGCCTCCGTGGGTCCAGGGCACATACTAGTGGCAACAGGGGAAGATGAAGGATTAGCATGGGAGACCAGAGCACAGATGTTTGGGGTAAAGAGAGAACAACTCTCCAGCAGTGTCTACCCAAACTTCAAGGCCAGACTGGATGGGCCCTGAGCAAGCTGATCTGATGGGTGGCACCCCTGCCCATGGTGGGGGAGTTGAAACTAGATCATCTCTAAGGTCACTTCCAACCCAAACCAATCCATGGTTCTTTAAGATTAGGAGCTGAGCCTGCACATGGCAGGGAGACAAGGAGAACAAGCATCTTTGTAAAGGAACATACTGCAAGCCTCTTACCTCTTCAGGGTACGGGATGTAGCCTGCATAGGCCAGAACAAAGGTGCAGAACTGGTTGAAATCTTCCACAGTTCTCCGCCGTTTCTGAAGTGGCTGCAACAAACACCACGAGTGGGTTAAACTCCCGGGGTATCCCAACCCAGCAGATATCACAGCCGGTGGCAGCTCTGGACCACCCGGCAGTTTTAGAATCACAGAACACTGAGGTCACGCAAACATCCATTCTTCCCGTAACTCTTCATCATCTGCCGAAGCAAACGCAGCCCTTC
>VXBR01003490.1:131884-172196 GCA_013400215.1 Cisticola juncidis
AGGGCCGGGGCCGCCGCAGCTGCTCCGGCCAACCTGCGCCACCCCTCTCCATGCTCCCAGGGAAGAATTTCATCCTAACGTCCAGTGTAAGTGTCCTCTCTTTCACTTTAAAGCCATCCCCCCTTCTCTCGTCCCTATCCACCCGTGTAAAAAGTCACTCCCTCTTTTTAAAATATGTCAACAGCAACAGACAACCCAGAATTCACATTTTCTCGTTACTGGATGAGGATGGACATCCCATAAGCACATACACAGACAAGGCAGAGATGGTTAATGCCTTCTTCACTTCAGCTTTCATCACCAGTGATAGGCTCTAGGGGTCCCTGAGCTGGAGGACCATGGCTATGAGAATGATGAACTCACAGTCAATCCCAAACTTGTGCAGGATCTGCTGTTCCAGCTGAATCCCTTTATAGGATGGTGTATGGGGCCTTATGGAATTCATCCAAGAGTACTAAAAAGAGCTGGTGGATGTCATCATGAGACAATGATTTGCCATGAGAATCTGGAGATCCCACTTGACTGGAAACTGGCAAACATTTTCCCTCCCAGTTTTCTGAAAGGGCAAGAGGGATGATCCTGGTCACTACAGGCCTGTCAGTCACATTTCAGTGCCTGGTAAAATCATGGAGAATATTATCCTGAGAGTTATGGAAAAATACCTGAAGGACAATGCAGGCATCAGTCACAACCAGCACAAGTTCATGAAAGGAAAGCTCTGCTTGAGAAACTGAATTTCCTTTAAGGACAAGGTGACACAAGTAGTTGATCTAGGGAAGCCTTGATACAAAATTTGGAGTTCAGTAAAGCTTTCAATACTGTCTCTCCCAGAATTCTTCTGGAGAGAATGCCCAGCACACAGATGGATGTCACGCAGTGGGTAAGCAACAGGCTCACAGGTCAGGTTATAGTGCATGGGGTGACATCAGACTGGTGCCCCGTCACTAGTGGGGTTCTGCAGAGCTCAATTTTAAGGCCAGTGCTCTTCAAATCTTCAGAACTTGGATGCAGGATTTGGAGACACGAGTTGCCAACATATCTGAGGCAAGGGAGCTGTACCAGCAGACCCCCCTGACTAGGCAGCCTGTAGTAGACCCCAAACACAGGCTGTCTTTTGCTGGTCCTGTCCTGGATTTTTACCCACACGCTCTCAACCTGTTCACGGCTGTTACTCAGAGGCATCTCTTCACTACCTGTTCCTTCCTGAGCAGAGTCCAACACCCCTGCCCCTCCTTCCTGTCCTCTCTTCTGAAATCTCATAGCCCTCCATCAGAGTTCCAGTTGTGTGACACATCTGTATCTTTGATAGCAATATCAATTTCTTAATTGCACCATGGTTTTCAACTCCTCTTGCTTGTTACCCATGCTGCATGCTTTGGAGTGGAGACACTTCAGCTGGGGCCTTTTTGCTGTTTCAGAGGAGCCCTGACAAATAATTCCTTTGAGATGATTTATGGGTATTACCCTGTTGCTTCTTAAGGTGTTGGTGTTTCCAAGTTCCTCTCTGACACCCAGAAATACATCCCTATTCCCTGCTCAATATAATTTAGAGCTCTGCACTCTTCCTCCTGTCCATCCTCAGACCATTTCCACCCCCTTACCATAACCAGATCTGGTACCCTCCAGAACTGATATCCAACCCCAGCCTTACATCAGCTCCATGCCCCCAAAGGTGGCCTGTGGCCTCCTACTGCCCAGTGGGACACTGGCACACTCCATCCTGGAGATCCCAGCCTCACCTACACCAGAGAGCTGCCATTTAATACAGAGAGAATCATCTGGAAAGCATCTTCCCCTCACCAGCCTTCTGCCTGGAGCAATGGGAGGACAATCCCCCCTCCCCTCCAAACTCAAGCCCCATAGCCCTCCAAGGGAATGAGAGCATTGCACCCTCTGCGTCCTGGGTTTATTTACACCACAACCTCCGTGTGGGTGGGCAGGGAGGGATACTGGGCAGCCCACCCCAGGGCAGCCCAGCCCCGGGCCGGTTCAAAGGCAAGGCAGGCAGCGAGGCGGTACCGGCAGCAGCACAGGGAAAGGAGCAGGGAGCCCGCCCAGAACCGGGCTCTGGCTCCCTCGGCACTACAGACGTAAGCAAGCCCCAGCACCGGGGGCTGGGGAAGAGGCAGGGGTCACTTTTAGCAGCAAACGCCTCGTTTCCCTCCAAGGCAGCAGGGAGGACAGTGGCATGTGATGGAGCCAGACTAGTGCTCAGGCAGTTAAATAAAAAAAAAACAAAGAAAAAGGCAGAGGGTGAAGTGAAGAAACACAGAGAACAGCTCTTCTGCCCTGCAGAGCACGGAGTTAAACCGAGGGCCAGGATGCTCTGCCGTCCCTCCTCTTGGCACAGCAGCAGCTCCAGGCACAGCCTTCTAAGAGTGCCCAGTGCCAGGCACAGCCCCGGCCAGTGACAGAGCTCCTGGCCACGCACACCGGGCTCCTGCTCCCGCGCTGTCCTTCCACCGGGCCCCGGGAGGGGAGAGCAGTTCAGGTGGCAGTTTGATGGCATGGCTGACGGTCCATGTGGGCAGCAGCGTCCTCGGCGCTCTGCCAGGCACGGTTGGGATGGATGCCAAGGTGGCCGAGCTTTGCCCTCCAGCCCCTGGCGCAGTCCGGCTCCCACCTCCCTTATAGGAAACCCTCCTTCCGGAACTGCTCCTTCAGGATGTCCCTGTACTGGTCAAAGCCACCCTCGATCCGTGTCACGGTGCCGTTCTCACACACCCACAGCTCCTGGCACACCAGGCGGATGAAGCGCTCGTCATGAGACACCAGGATTACACCACCCTGTCAACATACAAGGGGGAAAATCAGGAACTTAGTGGGGCACAACCCAGGGCCCAGGACTGGCATGGAGATCTTGTGCCTCTGTCCAGCCTGTGCCCAGCACTTCTCAGGTTTCCATCTGCTCCAGGGAAAATTTAACAGTATTTTACTGGCAGGGAGCTCATCCCAGCCTTTCCTCCCTTCAGGGGGACAGACAGATCACCTATGGAGGTGCTACTGCACTGATCTGCAGTAGTAACACATTCCATCTCCACTCTCAGAAGGCAAGTGCAAACTTTGTTACTGCTTTCCAGGTCTCCAACTTCAAAGCTGGAGAATCCACACAAAGTCAGTATCAATGAAAAGGAGTCTAGGTAAGGCCCAGAGCAGCATCAGCTTAGCTTTTCTGTCACAGAAAAACTGCAACAAGCTGAGCAACAACCAGTGAGATTCAGGTTGATCACAGTGGTATCTGGAGGCTGATTCTTTAGAGATCAGACATAAAACAAGCCAAAGGAAGATCTGAGCAGCCCCAAGGCAGGGCTGAGAGCTGCACACAGCATGTGAGAAGTCAGAGTGTAGGTGAGGATTGTACAAGGTGCTCCCTGGGCTGCTACTGCCTCTCTCAGCCACTCCTAGCCAAAGCCATAAAGTAAATAAACCACCAGGATGGATGGCTAAGGCAGAAATGTGACTCATTTCCCAAATTCTGTCCTAGACTTGAAGTTACTGCTGGTATTCCACCATCCACCTCTGGCTGAGATACCAAGTAACTTGAGCTGGAATTTGCAGGAGGAGTTAGAAAAACAAGAGATGTTGCTGGGAGAACCTTACCCGGAACTTATTCAGCGCCTTTGCCAGTGCCTCAATGGTCTCCATGTCTAGGTGATTTGTTGGCTCATCCAGGATGTAGAAGTTTGGACTAGAAGAGAAAACAGCTCTGAGGATGAAACAGGCTCAGGCTGGGTCTGCACCCTGACTGCTGCATTAGCTGCTTAGAGCCACAGCCACTGGCATGTGCCTGCCCCAAGATTGGCGCTGCCCAGCCCCAGGGACACCTCTTATCCCTGTGAGCCCAAAGCAGTGGGAGAAAACCACCTGCCCCTTCCCACACAGTCTCCCCAGGGTGACACCTCCCTCTCCATAAAAACCTCCAAAGGACAAGGCCTCTGTGGGGCAGCTGAAAGTCCCTGGACCCCTGCCTTCCTCCCGGTGGAAGCAAGCTCCAGGGATGAAGCCACACAAAAATGAACAGCATCTGGGAGAACATTACCGGGGCATCGTCATCTGTGCAAAGGCCACACGGCTCTTCTGGCCCCCAGACAGGCTGGCCACGGGCCGCACCGCCAGCTCTCCGGAGATGCCGTAGCTCCCTAGCTGATGCCGGTACTCCTCCTCCGTCTTCCCTGCAGGATCAGGTCACAACACAGCTGTAGCACACCTGGTGTGACACAGGGCCACAGCTGGACAGCCTCTGCCAGACCAGCAAACAGCAGCTCAGCAGCACTTCCAGGCAGTTCTCTCCCATGCAGGGGTTTACAAGGAAAACCTGACTGACACAATCAGCACAGGGGCTGCAGGGCTCGCGACTGACACCAAGAGATGCTACTCCCAAGTCCCTGTCACCGTGTCCAGTAATGGAGAAGGGAACCAGAGGTTTTGGCAACAGAGAAAGGGGGATCCAGTGCTCATTCTATGAGCAGGAAAGCAGCTTATCTGCCCCCAAAACTTGGCACCAGCCTGAGATCTGCAGAATACCAACTACCCCACTTCTCAGGGCTGATGACCTGAACTTGGCTGGACAAGGGGAGTCATCCCAGTGTTGGTAGTGACCCTTAAGCACTGATGGGACACAGCCTTCTGCCCAGGACCGTGGACAAATCAATGCTCCTCCATGCACAGCAAAGGAGACCTCTGGGATCAACAAAAACTCACCTGGGAACTTTCTTGCCAGTAACTCTACAGCACTGATATTCAAGTCTAGTTGATCCACATGGTGCTGGCTGAAATAACCAATCTTTAGGTTTCTGCAGAATGAGAAGAGGGATTGGGAGCTGGTACCAGACCCTACAACCACAGCATTCATAGCTGCTGTGCCATAAGGGGGTACATGTGTGGGTGTGCTGGGCCCATCCCCATTGCTCAAGCAGCCATTGCTCCAAAGCACAGCCCAGGAGCCCCCCAGCTGCACCATTCCTCCCAGCCAGGTACCTGTGAGCGTGTCTGACCCCTCTGACTGGTGCCAGCTCCCCCATTAAGATCTTTAGCATGGTTGACTTGCCAGCTCCGTTTTCGCCAACCTAAAGAAACAGCAGCAGCATTGGAGAATGTGAAATTCATGAAGGCACTTCAGAGAAGGGGGCAGTGATGAGGGAATTTCAGTTCTTACAGACGATGAGAGGGAGCAGGACAGAACATAGAAGCTACTACCAGGAAACTGCATTTCTATCACTGACAAGCAGCACTGGCAGCAGTGCCAGATGTTCCCTCCCCAACCCTCAAGCCTAAGGATTACCCAGTCCCAGCCCCATCTGCAAGCACAGTGTCTGCTGCCCCATCCAATGTAGCAGGACCCCCACTACATGCTACTGTCATCTAACAGGAGTCGTATATGGATCCAGTCTCTTCTCCAAAGTACCCAGTCAAAGGGTGAAATCACAAATTCTAAATGATACTAGGAAAAATGTTCCAGTGTTCCTCAAAATGAGGATGATCAAATGCTGTGATGAGACCCAGCAGAATGGAAGAAATAGTCCTCCCTGGAAAACATCCACCATTCAACTGGACAAGGACCTGAGCAACCTGACCTATAATCAGAGCTATCCCTGCTTTGAGCAGGGTCCTCCCAAGGACCCTCGCAGCCTCCATTATTCTGCAATCCCACGTACCACACAGATGCGGGACTCCAGGTCAGCAGAGACAGACAGGGAATGAAAGATGTAGTGACTTGGCTCATAATAGAAATCTACTTCATCCAGCTGCAGGACTGGGGGGGAGAACTTCTCAAAGCCATCAGGGAACCTGAGAAGGTAGGAAGAGGTGAGAGATGGCCAGGAACTTCAGAGACTTCCAAGTGCCGAGAACAACCTTCGTAACGCCCCAGGTGACACGAAGGGCTCCCTACCATGCAGGGCCTCAGGGAAAGATGGTCACGAGAAGGCAACAAAGACCTGCAGCCTTGGCTCCGAGAGGGAACCCAGCCTGAACAAGGGGACCTGTCTGGTCTCCCTGTCAGAGTAAAACTGGCCCCCATGAAGAACTGTTTGTCCCAGCTGGGACAGGACCCTGGAGAAGATCATGTCAGAAATGGAGCCAGGCGCCCTCCAAACAACGGCTCAGGGGACACTCACCTGATGATCACCTCAGATTCCTTGTCCACAGGCTTCAGCACTGGCCTGCAATAAGAGGAGACACATAAGCAGTGTGCTCTGCACTCTGGATCTGCTCCCACATCAGAAGCCCAGGTAGAGTCTTTAGCTCTGTGACACCTCATCCTAACCAAAGCCTCTGGACCAGAGACAGACACTCAAAAAGTCCAAACCTACAACTGTATCTGCTAGATACCCTGTGAACCTCAATTTCTTCCCATGAGCACTGCCCCTTTCCCACCTCCAGAGAGGAGCAGGATAGACACTCACAGCTTCTCCAAGAGCTTCAGCTTGCTCTGGACCTGGGACGCCCGGTTGGCGTTGTAGCGAAAGCGGTCAATGAAAACCTGCAAGAGAGAAAAGCATCAGAGAGCCCCAAGTCCCCTTCAGCACCAGCTGCCCTGCTCCACTGCCAAACCTACAGCAATACAACCACCAAGGCAGAGAGAAAGGGACAGGGCTGGGAGAAGAATGCCCCGGCTCCACTGGCTTCTCCCAGTACCTGGATGTGCTCACGGTACTGCTGCTGGGCTTCATACTCCCGCTGCTGGTTCTTCAGCCGCTCCTCCTTGGTCTTCATGAAGTTCTCGAAGTCCCCACGGTACATGTCCAGCCGCTGCGAGTGCAGGTGGATGATGTCCGTGGCCACCGCGTTCAGGAAGTTCCTGTCGTGGGACACCACGAGGATGGTCGACTGCCAGGTCTGGAGGAGACAGCAAGAGGGAGGCTGAGCACCCTCAACCCAGAGCACAGGGCTGGTCCCACCACCCAGGGAGGCGAGGACATCTCCCTCCCTCACCCTTTCTCTGTATCAAGGCCTTCTGCCACCCCCCTACCTGTAGGTAGCTCTCCAGCCACAAAATTGCCCTCACATCCAGCATGTTCGTTGGCTCTGAGGGAAGGGGAAAAGGCACTCAGGTCAGGAGGGATGGGGATAGCTGGATTGTGTTTTTTTCCCATAGGAAAGCCTAGTGCTCTGCATTGAGAAGGAAAGAGCCTGCAAGGAGACTTTCCTTGCCCAGCTCAGGGGATTCGTGTGTAGGGTGTGATGTGCACAAGGGCTGAGGCTCAGGCAGGGATGCTTCCCCCACTCCACACTGATACCCAGATTCTGGTGCCTCACAGCAGCATCTCACCCAGATTCCCTGCCCAACCTGGGAATGCTCCACAGAGAAGGGACTTCCCCCAACACAGACTGGCAGCCAGAGTGCATTCCAGGGACTGGCAAGGGAAAAGGAACAAAACTTGGGGCAGCATGACATGCAGACTACCTGGCTGGAGCTCAGGGCAAGGCTCTGCTGAGCACAGTGAGAGCTGCTGCCCAGGCAGATTTCCCCCTGCCAACTGCGCTGCCAGGCCAGCCTGTCACACGGCTATTTTGAGCAGGCACATAAAGGCCATGGCATGTCCTAACCCCAGGAAGGGCACAGGCAGGCACAGCAGTGTCAGAGGGGGACTCACAGTATCAACTTACCATCCAGCAGAAGGAGATCTGGCCTGGGGAAAACAAGACGTGGTATCAGAAGCAGAAGGAGCACAGGGTCAGTGCAGAGTATCTCACCACTCACACAAAGCTGCAGTGCCTCCAACATCCCCCACCCCCAGAGCCTGGGCTGAGGGGACCCCCAGGCAGCAGCCCTGCACCTCGCAGCACAGAGAAGGAGGAGGCTTAACCCCATAGCATGAAGGCCTGGACACCAACCTGGCAAACAGGGCTCTGGCTAAGGCCAGTCTCATTCTCCAGCCTCCAGAAAACTCTCTGAGGAGGGAAGATGCAGAGAGGGGTTACTGTTCAACAAAGAACCACTCTGTGTTTGCCTGCCTGCAGGATCCCTGCTTCCCCATGGCTCTTTTGGCTCTGCTGTCACCCAGAGGCAACTTGTCCCATCACAGACTTCAGGCACAGCGCAAAATCTGCGGTCCAGAGGGAAGGTGGCAGGAGACCACAGACACCCCCAGGGCAGGAGACCACACTGGATGGGCAAGAATAGACCCTTGTTCTTCCTTACAGCCACAGGAGTGCCTGGGGGCTCAACTGGAACATCTTCCCAGCCCCATCACTGCCTCAGTGCCCAGAGTTTGGAAACTTACTTGGTTGTCTGTTGTTGCATCTTTGCATTAAAGCCCAGCCCAGCAAGAATGACAGACGCCCTGGGGAAAAGGGGAGAGAGCTGGAATCCAGCTACAGCATCCAACAGCAGAGCACAGTCTGGGGTCTCAGACCCACAACCACCAAGGGAACTCTGCTACATATTTTAAAGCCATTATGGTGCAGGAAAACTTCCCTGCACACTCAAGATAAGCACTTGGCTAGGAAATGCAGCCCAGTAGAGCACAGCACCCACATGAAGTCCCAGGAGATTTGCAAGGAGTTTTCATCTCCTTGGCCAGGAAGAGAGCAAACTACCACTACCATCCCAAAAACGCTCCCTGGGCACCAGGAACCTAGGAAGGCTTGAGAGCAGCAGCAGCAGCAATGGAAGCCATTTGGGGCAAAAAAAAAAGTCCCTCCAGCTTCAGCAGAAAGCTCAACTATTCCTAAAGCAGCAGAGCTGTGACAGAGAAGAGACAAGAACAACAGGAAAAACCCCATCCCCACATGCTGGATCCCAGGGCCACAGCATCACCCTTCCATACCCAAAACCACTGCTCAGCCCTGGCCATGCCAACCCACAGTGGTGCTCACAGGGCTGTCTCACCTTGCTGGGGCCTTGTCTGCCTCAATCTCCTCCAGCTTAGCGTAGATCTCTGATAGTCTGGCACCTTCTGTCCCTTCTCCCCTGGGGCAGAAAAAGGAAGAGAGTGTGGGACTCACCAAGTCAGGGTTTGAGAGCTGGGGGAGGCTGATCTCCCCAGACTAAGGTGGGCAAAATACAGCCCACCCCTGCCAGAGCCTTTCTTTGGAAGGGAGAGACCTCAGAATTACACCTCATGGTCAAGAGGCCACAGAAGGGCTGGAAATCCACGGGATCACCTCACCTGCCAGCACTGATCTTGGCTGTCAGGTCCCTCTCCTCCCGCAGCAGGCTCTCACGAGTGGTGTCACACTCCAGTACACTCTGCAGTGCCGGTGTCTCATCCCCTGCCACCTCCTGCTCCACGTGCAGGATGCTGATGTGTGAGGGGATGCGCAGGCTCTGGCTGGCGATCATCTTCAGCAGCGTGGTCTTTCCCAGCCCGTTCCTGCCCACCAGCCCGTAGCGCCGTCCAAAAGCCAGGTTCAGGTCTGCTCCTGTCAGCAGGACACTGAAGGAAGGGAACAGGCTTCATGTTCCATGAATAGGAGATAACCAACAGCCACCTGGTGTATTTCAGACTGTGCTGTAGCCCAGCAAAAATCACAGGCTTCTCCTGCTCAAAGCCAACAGGGTCGGTGCCCACCTTGCTTCCTGATCTTTGCCACACCCTCTGTCATTTCTCAGCTGCTCTCTACTCCAGTCTCAGTCCCCCATGGCCCAAAACCCCAGGCAGGTCTGTCCCGCGTCCCCGGCGCACTCACCGCTCACCGAAGGACACGTCGAAGTTCTCGATGCGCACATCGTACGATTTGTTCTTGCCCGACGACTCCATGCGCGTCTCCTTCTTGCTGGAAGCTTGGCTGGCAGACGCCTCCTCAAGGACTCTGTGGACAGGCAGAACACAGAGAGAGGGCTCAACAGGAGAGCTCTGGTACAGCCAGATCCCAGCCAGATCTGCTCAACATAGCAGGGATGTTCAAAGTGCCCTGCATGCTCACACAGGGCCAGATGACTTCAGGGAATCCCGCTCCAGCCTCTTGTCCTGCTTGGCTTTCAGCCTGGCTTCCGCCTTCTCCAGTTTCTTGGCATTCACCATCTGGGACAGAGAACAGAGTTTGAAGAAGAGAGTATCTTCAGCAAAACCCCCAAAAGCCCAGCTCTTGGAGAAAAAAGATCAATCAACTTCTCAAGCCTCGAAGAAAGGGAGAGAGGAAGGATGGGGAAACTGGGACAGATTCAAGCATATTTTGAGGAGGCTAATCAGGCCAGAAAGCTACCTCAGGAATGAAGTCCTAAATCAACAGCTCATACACAAGTTTTGCCTCAGCAAGGCAGAGGTTTTGGCCGACCCTATCATACAGTCAGTTTCTGTAATTCCAGAATCAGCCAAGTCGCTTCAACAGCAGCAATCTGCCATCCCACTGCCTCTTCTGTATACTCTGCACCCACCCTTGAAGTGCATCATGAGGGGTTTCCCTTCCCAACACATTAAATGTTAGCCAGTTTGTAACAAACTCTTCTTGAGCCCTGGATCAGAGACAAAAAGCATTTAATTAACCCTGAAGGCAAGAAGGCGCCAAGTGTTTTAACCTGGCTTCTGGTCTTGGCCAGGCTTTCAGCCCACTCCAGTTTATTCCTGCATAGAGTCAAATATTTGTGGCTGACCAAGGATACTCCTAGATACTTCTAGGCAACTCTGCAGGCACCGGAGCACGTTAACAGACCTGCATGCCAGAGTGAAGAGTGTCTCGTTACTAGAGCTGTGACACCACACCTACAGACAGAGTCACTCTGTAAACTATACCAGCTTTCTGAATCTCCTAGTAAGACACGTCCTCCAAAGTCTGACAGGCCTCCTGAGGCCTTCTTGGAATCGTCTCCAATTTTTCTGAAGATCCTTTTTTGAGCTGCAGACACAAGAGCTGGAATGTGAATCCAGCCGCAACAACTCTGATGCCAAAACCAGCCAGAGCTCCAGTATTTGCTTAGGACGTGGGAATTGTGTTAGGTCTCATCCTCAACACATTAACCTATGGAAAGGGAGCTCTGTGAGTGACCTGGCAAAGACACTGCCCACACTGTACAGCTACTGCCGTCCTTGCTTTGTGGATGTACAACTGCACCTCACCCATGCTCTGACTTTGGCATATCCAACACAGACAGCAAGCCAGGCTGTTCCTGAGCAGCTAGACATTCCATCAGTACAGATGTCCCAATTTCTTCAGGTCACGGAGTGGAACTACTTCCAGACTTCTCTGCTCTTGATCTTATTTCCCAAACCACAACAATCTACAGCTGGCTCTAGAGCTGGGCTTACAACGTCCCTGCAGTGGCTCTCCACTAACTTCCCACCAGTAACACACCCCTCCTGCCATTACCCAGGCCTTCACCCCTCAGTGAATATTCAAGATGTCATCCAGGGATATTGTGTTTACACAATCAATGGCCTTGCTGCAGGAGCCAAAGGTCCTACAGCAAACATCAGAGTTCACTAAGAAATTATATCAAAATAGATCTCATCATATTAATAAGCTGCTAACTCATGTGGAGCCTCTTCACCAGACCAAGGTCAAGAGTTTTTCAAAGGACAGAGAGCCTGACAAGCAGGAGCAGTACTCCTTACAGCTATACAGGAGCAGTACTCCTTACAGCTATACTTCTAATCAGGATGCTGTCTGCCTTGGCTGCTCTCCAAGGGCAACCTGGACTGGAGCAGGGCAGGGCAGGGCAGGGCAGCTGCGGCTCGACGTGCCAGCTGCTCCCACAAGGAAGGGCACAGCCCTCACTTACCGAGGTCTGGCCTCTCTTCAGCAACAGCCCCGGCAGCAGATCCGCACTGGCGTCGCCTGCAAGGAGGCAGTGGGGTTGGGCTTGGTGAGCACGTGTGGCAGGGAAACTCCTCAAAGCCCTGCCTTAATGACCACCCATGCCCAGACATGCCTGATCCCACTCCCGACAGGATGAGGGGACCAAAGGGCATCTCTCCACCTCCACTCCAGCCTACCTCGTGGCTCAGCAGCAGAATGAGAAACACACGTGTGCCTGTGAGGGCGAGCCTGAGCGCTCCCTCCCCAAGGTCAGGGGAGCACACCCAGCGCCCGGAGCCCTCCCTAGCCCCAGGACCCCGATGGCCGGACGTGAGCCGCGGGCATCACTCACCATATCCATCAGTGATCTGGGAAAGCTGGATGGGGGCATCCAGCAACACCTGGCTGCAGCGCTGGGCTTGACCCTCATCCCTGCGGAGAGGAGGAGGAGGGTGAGGTGCGTGAGTGAGGTGAGAGGGTGCGAGGGGACGCCGGGTGCCCTTACAGCTGCAGGGTGTTGAAGAGGCGCTGGCAGATCTCCCTGATGGCGCCGTCGTCCTTGGTGTCCTGCGACACCTCCCGCAGCAGTTCGCCCACCGCCTCCTCCAGCTCCTCCACAGACTCGAAGTCCGCCCCGCTGCCGTGCAGGATCCCTGCGGGCACACGGCGCCGGNACGGGAAGGAGGCGGGCGGCCGCCATGGCACGGGGGCCGCCGGGAGATGTAGTCCAGGCCCGACTGCGCATGCGCGTTACGGGGCCAGGAGTGGGGACCGCGGCACCACGTGCCGGGACAGCGGCACCGGGAACGGTCGGAGCGATCGGGACGGGCCCAGTGCCCGCTCTGCCCCTGCTGGTCCTGTCGCCCAGGGAAAGAGGGTTCGGGAGGATTTGGAACTCTGTTCCTTTCTCTTTTGAAAACAGAGTTTCTGCTTTTAAGCCACAGTCAAGACATGGCAGGTTGGGTTTGAATTTTTTCATCCATGATGGGGAATGACTGCTTGGATCCCTTCACCTGCTCACAGACTGAAGGCAGAGGGGCTGAGCCAAAGGCCAGATTCAGCTGCTTAGCAGTTGTTGGTTTCCTCAGCTACCCTGCACAGCACCCACATTGGCCCTCGACACCAAAAGCCAAGTTAAAAGGGGAAATGGCTTTTGAGTTTTTTTTCAGGTGTGCAAAAAGAAGGATGACCAAGATTCTCTCAAGCTTGGCTGGAGCACAGGAGCCTGACTTACAGGGGGCTGGGACAAACTCCACCAAGCTCAATTCAGCCCAGCTGCAACCCCAAGGAAAGTCCAGAGCATCCTCCTTTCTCCAGAGAGCTGCAGCACTGGCACAGCTGGAAACAGAAGCATCACTTGTCCTTTTCATCTACTAGCCCCCAAGCAGCCCAGGGCTGGGGAAGCAGCACAAGCAAGTCCCAAGGCACTGTGGCACAGGCTCAGGGCATAGCCCAGGCCCTTGCAGCACCGGTCCCAAACAGCAGCGCAGGCAGCCTTCTCCATTCTACATACTTTATTAGATTCAGAGCTGGACAAATCACAAAGTGTACAAAATGGAGACCACACTACCAGAAGCAGGATTGTGGGTTGCAGCAGCATTCGTATGGCCCAGAAGCATTTGGTAGAAGCGTAGAGAGGGTAGGATGGGTCAGGGGGCTCTTTGTGCCAACTGCATTTGAGATTCCCCGAGGACAGACCCTGTTCACATCCTGCCAGAGTTCAGCTGACCCACACGCCCTGGGACACTGGCACCATGTCTCCAATTTGTTTTGAAAGGACAGACTGGCTCAAGCCAGCACTGAGTAGGGGTAAATGCTCCAAGGACCCGGAATGCTGTGCCACCCACATACACACCAGCAAGAGCCTCAACCCTCATCCTTTTGGTCACAAACCTTCCCACGGCAGGACTCTACACTGAAAACTTTGCAAGAAATAAGGTGGTGGTGGAATCTGCTGAGCCCACCATCTCCTGTGGCGGGGGCCCAACAAACTCACCACCCCGGACATCTCAGACTGGCCAGCAACATCTACCACAACAGCAATAGCTAGTACAGAAGCCAGGGTAATTTCAACTCAGATTTGTCCAGTCTATGTTTAGGTCTATTCTACGAGTACATATGCACAAGAACTTCAAAAATACTAGGATATGATGCAAGTAGTGAGACACCAACAGAAGAGGAGTTTAATGGTGGACGTTTCCTAGAAAGATCACGAGGATGGGAGTTAGACTAGCCCTTGCCCTCCCTGGGACGAGGAGCAGGAGGCTGACTGCACCCTGCACCTGACTGGGTTCTGAACTTCATCTGCAGTGTGGGTGGTAACTGAACACGGGCAGGCAAGTCCGCTCCCGGGGTGAGCCACAGGGTCTTTCAATCTGCGTCAAGGGGCCAGGCAGACATCTCTGAATGTAGCTGAAGACTGAGGAGAGGCAGAGCATGGCTTGGAGAAGACGGAGCCCGCCAGCCTGCTGGGGCTAGCATCTGGTCTCGTAGATCCCACTCCTGCCGATGTACCTCACCCATTTTATCACATCGTGGTCACTGTAGTTCAGCTTTGGCTCAAAGACTTTCAGGTAGCGCACCTTCAGCCCAGAGGGTGCAAATGGGACCTATTGTGAGAGGAAAAGGCAACAGAGAGCATTGGAATGGGGTAAGATGCTCTCTGTACACAAACGCCAGAGGACCCCCGGGCAATGCACCTAGAAATGGTCATTAGGAGCCACTGCTCCCTCCTCCACTCCCTGCATGCAGGGTGCCAGGCTCTAAGAGAAGTTTTCTTCTGTGAGTTTTGCCATCCGGCTGACCTCACCTGTCAGTTTATCACAGGGAATGCTCACACCTGTGTAACTCCCAAGAGGGACTGACAAAGCTTCTCCAAGGTTGGGTGCATCCTGAAAGGCAGACAGGTACTCACCTCAAAGTTCATGGAGATGGGAGGCCGAGCCCACTTCTTCTTGTCATTGGTGGGCAGCAGTTCAATCTCTGCACTGATCTGGGATTCCTTCATTCCAGCCATACGTTTTATCCTATTGGAGAAAGCCCCGAAGTGAGAAGGTGCCAGAGTTTATGCTCCCTTTCACTACATCATCCAGGGCAGACAGGAGCACGAAACAGATGCTGCCTCCCCCAGGCCTGCCCCAACATGCTCACTTACTTCCAGACAATGGCATTCTCACTGGCCTTGTATTTTGCCTTCCCTTTCATGCAGATGACTTGCACTCCACTGGTATTGAGGGGCGTTGGGATCCGGACCTGGAAGGCAGAGTCTGGTAAACAGGGGCAAGGAGATTGCAGCCTGGATACTCTGGGCAGTCTCAGATGGTCTGTCCTGGACCCTCTGGGCCTCTTTTCTCCCAGCTCAGTGCCCAGAGAACATCAGCTACCACAAGGCATCATAGGCTAGCTCTCCAGTTTCTTGAAGTACAGCTTCACAGTTCCATAATATACAGAAGTCAGTAAGGAACAGGGCAGAGATCCCCATGCCACAGGAATCCTGGCTAATGTTGCAAAGATGAGCTCAGGAAGGATGCCAGACATTGCAGCAGGCTCTGCACATCCCAGCCTTGCAGCAGTATGCCTTCTCAGATGGGGACTAAGCTGCAAAGCCACCCCTAGCCCGTCTTACACAGCTCATAGCCTGCTGCCTGTCTGACATACCATCAGATCATGCAGACAGAAGAACATGAGATTTTCAGTGGCTGAGAAATTAGGCAGAATGAGGCCCCTGCCAAGGTAGCTGTGCAAATGAAAACAGCATTCACCTCCCTACTCTACAGCAGCTCCCTCCCACAGCACAGCAGCACCACACATCTGAGAGATACTCAGTTCACCTTTTTAGCCCCATTCGAGCTTGAAAATTCATCTGTGAGTACTCCACCATAGCAGACATAAACTAGAGGCATGATTTTCAAGCACAAGATACCACAAGAAACCAAGATTTTTTTTTTCCTTTTACCTCTATCTTCTGGGCCAGCAAGGAAGGTTTGAAATTTGATTTGATCACCACCTTCACTTCCAGCTTGGTCCGGCCCACCTCCCGCACTAGTGGGATCACACGGAAGGGAAGGATAATGTCCTTCGTGGTTCGGTATCTGCAGAGATGGAAGCTACAGTGAACTCTGAGAAGTTAATTCCTTTATGCTTCAAACTGTATCATCCTCCTATCAGCCTCTGAATATAGCAAACAGCTTAGAAATATCAGCCAGAAAGGGAAACATCCCAGAAGGAAACAGCAGTTAAGATCTGTGCTGCTGTAGGGCAGCAATGGTTTCTCGTGTCTCAAGTTTTGTATCTGGTTCCTGTCAACAGCCTTGTTCAAGGACACCAGTGTTAAACACCAAGAACAACAGATACAGCAAGCTCAAAAGCTAGAAAAGCCACATCCAACAATGGTTGTGGCCAAGAAAACTAAAACATTTGTAACAGATGGATTTGTGGGACACCCTACAGATTCCACTCTGAAAAGGTGGTGGAAAGTGTGTATTTCTTAAGTGCTCAAGGGCTGCAAGTCTGCCCGGGAACAGCAACACTACTGTAGCAGCAAGCAGCCTGTTCGGCCAACACCAGCCTGTTCGGCCCCTACCCACAGTACCTCATGAGCTCAAATTCTCCATCTGGTGGAATGAAGCTGATGCTCCTCTCGGAATCAAACTTGCTGAGCCTCACACACTGGTGGAATGTGCAGTCATCAATGGCAATTGACTGTTTGCCGCTAAAAACACAAAACACAGTTAGAGAAGCACAAGCTGCAGCTCTGGTATCTTGGTGCAGTTAAATTCTGTCCAGGCAGAAACTATTCTACAGAGCATGTTGCCATCACAGGTGTCCAGGAAATGGGGAGGCAGGGAGAGATTTAGGGGACAGCAGCCTCTTGGCTCAGACTTTCCTTGTTTTACCACCACAAAAATTGTATTTCAGGAAGCTTGTTTGAAAGAATTTTCTCCCTCCTCTCCCCAAAGAGGAGAGAGCTTAGAAGAGCACCCTTCTGTCACAGCCAGCAACACAGTGTTTGGGTCTGCCTGCCAGCAGCACTCAGTACTGCAAAGACAACTCTGCCAGCCCAAGTCTTCTCACAGCACAGTTCAAAGGAGAGAAAACACTTTCCTGTCCACAAAGCTATCCCACTGCCACACAGCCAGGAAATGCCAGGTTCAATCTTCCTGTTCAGAAATCTCTTCACAGCTGTTCATTTCCAAACTGACAGCAGGTGGTTTGATTCTGAACCAAATTGCTAGAACCACGATATTGTGACGTATAAGTCTGTATCTCTCCTAAAAATCTAAAGAGCTACCACCTGTCCATGAAGATGCACCAGGGTAACCTGCCAGCACTGAACTTGTGCCAGCACTAATTCCTGAGAATACAGGTCCTGGGCCAAAACTCTCAGCTACTGAGAGGGACCAGAAGGCAGGAGCAACAGAAGAGGCAGCAGTGCTGAGAAGGTGTATCACTATGATATCTAGGCTGCCTCAGCTGCGGGAAGCAACAGGACAACCATGCCAATATGCCAGAACAGTGTAAAACTACAACAGGTTTAGCTGTCCTAGGAACCACCACTACCTACACAAAGAGGAAGCAGACTGACTCCAAGCTGACTGGCAGTCTAGTTACACAACCACCAGTGGTGTGCTTTGTGCTTCAAGTCTTTCCTAATCTGTTACCCAGATGACAACCAACATTAGCCAACTAATTTCTGTTTCTTTGGAAAACAGCTGGGAAAACCCTCTGCCTAGGACTGCTCTAGGTCTCAGGCAGTAGTCAGGGTTGGCCTTGCCACAAGCCAGATCCCAAAAAGCAACTGACAGCAGTGGTTCCTTTTGGTCACGTCATAACTAAATGCTTCTGGAGAGTAAGATCTCCAAGCTGGAAATGCCCACTGGATAATCACAGCTAGCAAGAGACACCTGCCAAGAATCCCTGTTCATCTTACTGCTACTCAAAATGTAGCATATTTACTGGCAAAAGCAGTTAGCACAGAAGCTTTGGGACAGTGTACTGACTCTTCAAGGCCTGTGCAGTTGACATTTTCACTAGAGTAAATCCTCACTAGGCCCATCAGCCATCCCAGGCTCATCTATTTTACTAGCTCAATTCAGATACAGGAAAGATGGCTTAAAGGTGACAGTGAAGCGATAGCTCTTGGCTTGGTTCTGAGAGAAAAGGCAAATAGCAGCTCAGTTCCATTTATAGGAACCATCATGGAAAGTGTCTGAGACCCAGGTTACATGCACAAGTCACACAAAGCAAGAGACAGGGGGAGAGCAGAGTGCACACAAAGCTGAAGCAGATTATCTACCTTCCCAATTCACTGGGGGTCAGCAAAAAAAACAAACAAAAACAACCAAGAGAAATACAGATGAGTTGCAAATGGTTAGTGAGACTAAAGTGGCAGTCCTGTTGCTTTTATCTCTTCACCCCAAGCAGGAAAGCTGGAGAAGGCGTTAAGAGCTGGTTTAGCTTTAGTGGGTACTGACTGAGGTGCAGCTGGGAGGGAGGGTAGCTTTTATGATTAGGAGTCCCTGCACTGAGCAAAACTGCTAGAGATACAGATTCTGGGAAAATCCATCTTGGGGAAGTGTTTTCAGGTGCAAGAACTCTACACTTCAAACTATGTTTGAATCTTAATACTTAAAGAGCTGTAGAGAACCTCTCCATATTGAGGCCCTCAGGCTGGTAGCTTGCATGACAACTGATCTACCCAAAATTAGCAGTACCACCTGAAGGGAAGAAAAAACCCCAGCTTCTTGTCTGTCATATCAGAAAAGCTATTAAGGGCTGCCTTTTCATAATAGTCCCTGGTGGAAAGTGGTCACCAGGTCCAAACTTCTTACCTTTTCCCCGTTTCATCTGCAGTCCCTTTGCCCTGTTTTTCAATGACAATCTTGTCATTCATGCCAAACTTGCACTCTGGCATTCCACTCAGGTAACTCTTCATCACCACTCTACCAGAGACATGGGCACTCAAAACCTGACCTGGTTAGAGAAGATCCGAGTTCAGAACACTTGCAAGAGTCACCACTCACAAACCCTGAGCAGGAGAAGGATGCCAGCTCAACACCTCCTACTTACCCTGTGGGGACATCAAGAGATTCACACTCTCCAGCACATCAAGAAAGAGTTCATTGCGACGGTACTTGATTCCTTCACGTCTCCATCCAATCTGTCCAGTCACTTGGCTAGTGATCTGGGACTGCTCCTCCTTGGTCTGAAGAGAAGAAATGACATCTTAGACATAAATAAATTCCTCTAAATAAATTCAAAGGCTAAGAAACCTTGCTCTGAATCCAAGAGCAAACACTTGCCATTTATTACACATAAACACTTTTGTCACTCAGATATGGGTGCCCTTACACCTGACATGATTTGGTCATTCCCTCCTCAGAACAACAAATTCTATGCCTAACCAAGAATTGCCCATAGCAACAGCAGGGAATGTTGTCCTGTTTTGTTAGCAAGTCCATTAGGCTACCTCTTAGTGCAGGGAGGCATGGGATCCATTCAAATCATGTCTCGGGCTGTCACATCAATCCACATTAAGCAGAGAAGCTTAACACAGATTGATGTAGCAGTTAACACCCTTATCCAACACGAAACCCCAGGGCCACAAGACAGCTAACCCCAAGGCCTGTTCTTAATAACTGCAGTCACAAGAGTTACATACCAACACTAACACAAAATGCATCTAACAGCACCTAGGCTCTACACCTCCAAAAAGCACCAAGGATTGTATTGAGAGGCACAGAGAGGTTTCCTACCTGATGCTAGAGGTGGGGTCCAGACACACGCAGAAAGTCAAGAAGTAGTGTATAGTAGCAAGTGCAGTGTAGACAGGGTTAACAGGCAAGCAGGCCAATGGCAAGAGAAGGGAGGAAGGGAGAAAGAGGCATATTAGGCTTAAGGCTACCTGAGGACAGGAAAAAAGCAGGTCAGCTCTTTGTTAATTAGGTAGCTAATTAGCACAAACAAGATGAGGGTTTTGACCTTTAGTTCCCTGCAGGAAATCCAGCACTCCAAGCGGTGAAATGAATTTTCATACTTGGCCATTATTGACAATCTAAACACAAGGTGGAGCAGAGGAACAGACAGGCAAAATACCACTCCCAAAAAGGTTTCTATGCAGAACAGACTCATGCTAGTGCTCCTAATGCAAATCCTGGATGTCTACCATGTCATAGATGCACAGACTATGGGAAACACCAGGCACTTTGGGTCCTGTATAAAGTGGTATCCTTGTTAGTTCTGCTCTTCCACCACAACTGCACAAGACACAAATGTGTTCTCCCACAGCAGCCTTGTAGTAGGCCCACAGGGTGGCAGTACACGATCTCAGCTTCACACATGCTCTTGCCAGACATGGTCAGTTCCTGAGCAAGCACAGCCACTGTCATATCACCTAAGAGACAGAGTTTTATATTCACCTGAGCACTGCCTAGGGAAGTGCTCAATACAGACCACAAAGTACCTTTCTTGTCTGTCCCACAAAAAGCGCACTGCCTTGTTCAATGCTTTGTTCAGGCTTTAGAAGAACACATAGATTTAACACCCAGTGCTCTGTCTTCCAAAGGAACACTGATCATGTGATGACATTCTCATCTCCTGCAACAGCACCAGCACCCTGACCCTACACTTACTCTGTAAAGTGACTGGATGGATCTGGAAGCAGCTGCTGAAGTTGAGACCACCCAGCAGCATGAGTATTCCCTAAGAGAGGCACTGAAGACATTTGGGTCTGGAATTTCTGAGGAATGGGTGCTTCCCAGGGCTGGACAAATAAGTCAGCTAAAATGGCCCAACAATACCCACCTTGTGCATGCTGGCCAGCATGCTGACCAGGTTAAAGATACCCAGCTATCAGCAGTTTTCCTGAGATCTTCTAGCTGGTGGCAGCTCTCTGCCCACTTTAAAAATTAACACCAGCATTTTAGCACTAAAGAATATCTGTGGTATCTGTAACTAGGAGCTGACCAATTCACACACCCAGAAATTACTTGGAAGGCATAAAAATGACAGTGTACATCTAGTTAATGAAGTTTGGACAAATGCAAATAGCATCTTAAGAGTGAAAACAGTACATGAAGCACAGCTACCTCAAGTTGTAGGAGCAAAGTTTAGCCTCTGTTGGAAGAAGATACTCAAGCCAATGGCTTCATCAGTTCTGCTACAGGACATCAGCACAGCCTGCAGTCCTGCCATCTGAGTAGTGGACTACTTCAAGTGTAGGGACTAGAAGTAAAATGATGTTGCATACTAACACCTTTTAAAATCTGTGTGGCACATCACTAAATTCCCAGAGCACACAGCTGTTTCCTTGGCAAGCAGTGCAGCAGTTTCAGACATGCTTTCAAAGAGACTAAAGCAGATTTCAAAATTTGAAGATCACTTGCCCTGGACAGACCACTTTAGCCATTCAGGGAGGGCATTCAGAGCACAGCGGCTCAGTATGCCTCCAATTTTCCACTGAGAACAAAGCCAAAAAGTTGAATTTGGAAACTCTGCCATTAGTGGATTTTGCTCCTTAAATTCCTCAGGACACAAGCCCAAGGAAAGCATCATCAGGGACTAAGCAAAGATAGGGAACACAGATGGTAGACCATTCAGACTCAGATTTTGGTCCTGGTACCTGTACCTTCAACGAGGAGCTGAAGGCTAAAGTACCAGAGCAGAGAGCAGGCAAGGAAACAAGGCAGGTACTGTTTCAACTGGTGCCCTTGCCATTCCGTATCTGCAATGGATTACCTCTGGTTTTTGAACTGGGCTGCACAAAATTCCAATACTGACTAGAAGAACTGCTTACTCGTGTAAAGCTGAAAGCCAAACTCCTCTTTGTAAGGAAAGGACTAAACCTGCTGTTGAATTAAACGTGAAGCCGTCACAGTGGTTTGCACACAAACAGCACAAGAGTTTGGTAAAACCAACAAAAGCAAAAAAAAGACCAAGGGAAGGAAGTGAGGGTGGTGGTTAGTTTCGAGTTTTTCCAGGAACAGGAGCTGAATCAGCTATCTTCAGTGCTGACTGCCCAAACTGTCAGACTGCAGAAGGGCAGAGATTTACACCAGGACTCATGATGGGGACTGAGACCGGATGCACTCACATCTGGCCACACTGCAGAACAGTTTAGTGTTCTAGCGGGAAATACGCTGCTCAGAGGCAGCTTCTCTCTCACTTCCTCTTGAAATGCAGTTACTCTTGCTACTAGATTAAGAGTTTAAAAAGGAATTCTCACTAATTCAGTGCTGAGGAACAGAGTTGAAACAGAGCCTCCAGAGACTGACCACTGCTAACCTAATCAAGAACAGTCACCATGCAGGCTCTTGTTTAGCCCTTTGCTTCTGTTTGTACCTGAGGCTGAAGCTTTACTCTGCCACAGACTGCCTCACTACAGACTCCTATCTTTTTTTTCCTGACTCATTCCTATGCAGGGGAGAGTACTAACTTTTAGGCTAAGTTCTCATTATTGACTTGCACAGCTATGTCAGATGGACAAGGTGGACAATATTCCTTGGGAACATGAGGAAGACACTATGAGTTTCCATTGAATTCAGAGATTAAGCATGAGTTTATGAGATAGGAAGCTTGGTTTTGAGGGCTGTACCTGGAGATTAAAACTAGTTTAAACACATTCCCCAAACCAGTCCAAGTAACCACCTTTTTCCCAACAGATCCTTTATCTTCTAACTAGATGTAAACTTTGTTGCAAGGTTTAATACTATGCTAAAAGCACAGCAGAGATTCTCATCTCTAACCTAAGAAAGCTCAGGCTGTACTGACGCTGACCTGCAAGGATGTTACAGCCAGAGATGAGCTTCCTGACTTAACAGCAAGGTTCACAAAGCTGAAGAACACTTTATTATAAGGCAGGCATGAAATCCTGACAGCTCTGGTGGAGAATAGACCTGCTCAGTCAGATTCACATGCAAAAGAGCTACTTCTGGTTCAACAGGTAGATTTGTTTATCCGCTCAGAAGCTCACACAGAGCAGAGCCTGAAGCCAGCAATCATATTTACATGCAAGGGACAGACATTATCCTAGCTCTGGGCTTTTCTCCCTCATCTTATCATGTGCCAGGGAACATGAAGTAACAGTGCAGGGACACCTAGGAAAAGGTGCCACTGAGATACATCCCTGTCAGGGTGTTCTCAATCTACTCAGGCACCTTCCTTCCATACAGGTCAAATGGTTAGATGGTAATTAAGACCATACTCTCTTGAAAGGGCTTAGCAAAAATTAACCAGCAGAGCAGTGCTGTACCCCAAATTCCTCTGATTACCTGACTCTTGATGCCTTGCTGAGTGATGAAAGTCTTCAGGGCCCCTGTTTCAGAGTTCTGAGGATAGCCAAAGTCCAGGATTTCTACAGAAGGGTAAAGTTCAGAGCTTTAGGTTAGTTTAGAGCTACAAGGTATAAACACATCAACTAGGCTAACCGTCCTATAAGGAGAAAGGCAACTAGTGCACAGATACTGCTTACATACTGAATTTCTGGGTAAGTTGCAGTAGCACTCCTTACCAAGAGAAAAGAATCATTCTTGCTACACTGAGTTCCTGGAGCAATACTTTGGAGATGAGGGGTGATGGAAAGCTGTGCAAGTCCTGAATTTGCCAGTTTTTAAACACAACCCCACCTCAGGACTAAGTATCAACTAACCTAGACATCTGCACAGGGCACACTGAGGAGTTTTTCCAAAAACATCCAAGGGACAATAAAGAGTTTATCCAACACCACAGCAATTTTATCTTTGCAGCTTTTTTAAAAAAGCTTTGTTCTTATGAAGATGTAATAAAACCCAAACCCTAAAACAACAGCTGAGTAGTGGAACTGCAGGATGACTGTAGGAGGGAAACAGATGTTAACTACACAAGTGCACAGTACACACCTATCCCCTCAAAGACGAAGGGAACAATCCACAAGAGATTCAGAGGGGAAAGAAGACCACTAACGTGATACTGAGCAACACCACACTGGGGGGTTTAATCTCACTGTGCCTGCAAGGAGACAGCAGTGACTGACCAAGGCAGAGAACAGGCAGGCAGTCTCTTGGTCTGCCCTGAGGGAATAGGGAAAACATCAGTCACTGTGACCCTTGGCTAAGAATCCCAGGACACACACATGTAGTGCCTTGCCTGGACAAAAAACTGAAAGGTAACTAACACCAAGTGCTCATGATATGTGAAACAGGGGCAGCTCAAGGGCAACCTCCCCAAGCAGGCTGATATCACAGACAGCTGAAGGGACACTATTCTTAATCTATGGTAAAATTTGGAGCTGTATCAGTGGAGGAGGTAGGGCTGGGACAGAGCACATTGGGTTTTACTGATTTCCTTCTGTTCAGAATTGAGCCCAAAAGGCAACTTACTAGGGGCAATCAACTTAAGCCTGGGGTGACTGCTTGCATGCACTGGTAGAGCCACCTGGGGACCAGCTGGCCTTAGAGGTGCTACTGACAGTCCTCTTTATATACCTTTGAGTAAGGAAAGCCTGATAGGATCCCCTCAGAAGCTGAGTTCCAGTACCAGCTGTCTCAGTTGTACAAGGGCACCGCTCCCAACATTTCAGGGAAGGGAATCAGCATGAGGCTATGGGCTTGAGGTACTATTCACATTTGCAGTACAACTGGCATTAGAAAGCCGAACAAGTGATTTTCAACTCTACCACACATGTTAAAAATACTTCAAGGATTATTACTACATCATACTAAGCTAAAGATTTCAGAATGATCAAGTGCAATAGACCGCAGTATATAAAGGAAACATCTCACCATCCAGCAGCTCATAGATCAGCACGAAGTTGTTCTTTATGTTCTCCTCACTGATCTTCCCGAAGTAGGCAGTCATCACGTCACACATCTTGTAAAGAAACTCGAACACCATGGCAGCGTTGACATTCTGCTTGGTGACAGCAGCCAGCCAGATGTTGGAGCGCTTGACATGGAAGAAACTTGTGCGGGCGATGTTGGTGACAGGCGAGCGCACCTGCTGCCGTGCGTGGATGACATTGACGCGGAACGCGTCCACGGCATTGCGCCTACGAAAGCACCACCAAACACAAGTCAGCAGGTGAATGTGAAACCCGCTGGCTGCACAGTGCTGCTTACGCCACCACAGTCAGACACTGAACTACACATACCAAGCTCACCTAGGAGGGTGCCTGGGGATGTCTCTAAGAGGGACAAGTGAAGGCTCTGAGCAGAGTTAGACACTAAATTCTGCACAAGTTCAAAGGAGAGAGAGTGCTACTGGTCTCTAGGGAGCTTTGGACTACAGTGTAACTGTAGTCAGAAGGAGAAGCAAACCTCCATCTGGAGTAAGAGGGCAAATAAACTTTCCCTTCAATTAATTTTGACAGCACTCCCAATTGATTGTCATAGCTGGAAACAAACCCATTAGCAATGTATGGCCCAAAGGGTCCAGTTTTTATCAAACACCTAATTATTGTCTATTCTGCATGCCCAGGCCTTCACACTCTTGCCCCAAAGCAAGCTGTAGTCTCCCAAGATATGTGTCAATGGCAGTTGCTCCCAGACACACAACCAAGGAAAAAACAGCAAAATTTGCCCGGGCCATCCAAGAGATGTCAGTGCCCAGGTACACTCCAGAAGGGAGCTTTAGTTCTCAGATCCAGCTCACCTCCATACTCCACACACCTTGGAGGGTAGGCTCAAAGCACCAGGAGGATTAGGATCACCATTGGCTTCCCAGTTACATGTCATCTCAAGACTGCTCTGCTTCAGAACAGGTGTCTTGCATCCAGACTCAGAGTCCCCACAGTGCAAGGTGTCAGCAGTACTGCATGGTCCAGGACCATTTACAATCAAGGATTCTGCCCCGTGCTGAGAAAGTGCTGTGCAAGCTGCCCATAGGTGCTGCCCTCTTTGATCCAACCTGTCTGTACACTAGCAACGGGGGAAAAGCCCTCCTTGTTACACAAGGATTCCAAATGACATTCTGGATGCCAGCTCTTGCACACTGGTCTCCTTATCCTGTAACTACAAGTCAGAATAAACTTCCCAAATTAAGTCCACCAATCCTGAGAATACAGGAAGGAAGCCTAAGTGCTTTATATGACAAGACCAAAACTTAAAGCAACAGTCTACACACAAAGCCAAGACTCATTTAGTCGTGCTTTATTACTCATACTCTCAGACACTCTGTAGAACAGTGGGCCTGACTGTAGCATCAAGGCCATGGCAGTGATTATGCAGAAACATGTTTGAGAGCAGACAGTAATATCATCCTTGCAAGCAAGGATACAGGCATACAAATGCTTGTAAGCACTGAGGGTTGTCAACAATCCAACACACAGTTCCAAGTTAGAAAACAAAGGATATTCAAAGGAACATATGCTACCACAGCAGGTGTTTGCTCCTTGAAGGTCTGGGGACATACGTGGAAGTGTCATCAGTAAACATAAGCTCCCCCATAAGCAAAATTCTGGCTTTTGAATACTTCTCAGGTTTTATTGCTCCAGAAAATTTGCAAGTTGGAATTAAATTAATATTTCATTTCTACTTTAGTTCTTCCATAAGAAAGTAATTTAATCTACAATAAAGTAATATCTAAGAGCCCAAATCCTCCCCTCCAGTAAGACTTGCAAGGAAAAGTCCAGCTTGTTCTGGAGCATTAGCCCTCCTGGCCTCAAGTTCTAACTCACTAAAAGTAGCACCAGGACCAGTCACCAGACTGGTGCACACTAGAGGAGAAGCCTCAGGTCAGGGAGGCTTTGCTCGCACACCAGGTGCCCACTGTGCAGTGCCAGTCGTGGCCTACCACGCGTCTCTTACCTATTGCTACAGCAGCCAATGAGATGGGATGGACAGAAATGGCGCCAGCGGAGAAAGGAGGAGTGACAGCAACAAGAGAAAGGGTTAGAAACACACACACAAGGCACAATGAATCCAAAGAGATAAGAAGAGACCAAATAGCACCCCCTCCCCCTGCCCCTTGGCACAAAAGGCCAAGGTGGTATTGGATGAACAGTAACAAGCTACAGCAGCAACGAAGCCCTCGCAAGGTACAACACTGACATGCCATGGTCAGGCTGTCAGCATGGACAAATTTGTTTGGCTGAACTTTAGGGCTAACTGGGCATTTGTCCAGATGAGCTGCACCTGTATCGCAACAGTGATACCCAGTCTGCTCTGCTAACATAGGTAGCAGGCCTTGGTGTGGAAAAACCCCAAAGCCTCAATCAGAGGCATCACCTGGGGACCGCAGAGTATCAGGTATCTTCTTCCCAGTCTGCCTCAGCACAGGGCTACAAGTCTGGGTGGGAATTTCTATGACAGTACTTCTCATTTCAAGGTGTTTTCTGGTTTGGTCCAGCCAACAGGAAATGCGGCAAGTTTGATAGAGCTGGAGCACATCTGGAGAGATAGGGCACATCCTGCAGATTCAGACACTGCTCTATCCAGCTTGCACTTTTTCCTTAAGGATCAAGAGCCACGAAGCTGACGTGATGTATTAGAAGCTCAGAAACCAAACACCTATTACATTTAATGTGCATGCAGTTTGTCAGGTAAGCTGCTCAGTTTCACATAGCTTAAGTTTTATTACACAGCTGCATTCTTAAATGCAGGTAGGTTCCCCATCGACGAAGTCACTGAAGAACACTCGAAAATTACAGTAGAACCCTCCATGGTATCCTGAGTTATATGCATGGTGTTTTGCCCCTTTTTTTTTTTTAATAAGGCTGCTTATACATGCAGCTAGCTGCTGTATGGACAGATGCGCTACATGCACCAAAGCCATTCTAAGTTGCAAGCAAAGAAAGTTCAAGTTTTGTGGTACTTCTGCCTTTAAAGTGAATAGGATATCCTCGTTGTTCGTCACTTGGGTCATTACATATGAACTAGTATGTGGCCTTTTTAAGGCCCTTAAACTGTCATTACATATGAACTAGTATGTGGCCTTTTTAAGGCCCTTAAACTGTGCAAGGGGAAGTGCTCTCATAACCACAGATGACCTTTAACATCTCCCAGCTCTGAAACTGAGGCTTCAGATTGCCAAAGGCAATGGCCAAGATTAAGGAGTCTAATGAGTCAATATTCATGAAGACAGGGAGCAGTCATCCTCGTTTCCTATTCAACCACCTCACAACAGGCATGGTGGGTTCAGCCCTCAGCACTTCAGAACTACTGCTTAGGAACCAGGACCTGTATAGTGTGCTAGAAGTCTATCACTCAGCTGTTTGGTCAGACAGAACTCCTACATTATACAGACGAGTATAATCGACACTATCATGGCTATGTCTCTCCTTAACTCCTACTGAGTGGTTAGGATATTAAAAAATTTAAGTAGACCTGGCATTAATGCTAATGTTCAGACTAAGAAATGGAAAGACTCTCAGTTTCTTGATTACACCACAAGATGAGACATAGCCATTTTATAACAACTTTTTCTGTAAGACTGCATGTTTACAAAGAAATCCAAAACAGCACTGAAGGCCTTTTAGAAGAAATCCAGCACTTTGGGGAGCAAGTCTGGTTAACAGCCAATACCAGCTCCACCTAAGTCGCAAGACTTGACACTTTCACAAGAACTGAACCGATGATTTCACTGAAAGGAACACCAACTCCTCAAGTCCTAGAGAAAACACTGGAATATTTTGGCACTCTGCCAAATGAAAAAGTTAAGATAGGATCAGGCAGGAAATCCCATGTTCTAGGTTTAGCCAGCAGGAAGTACTTTATCACATACTGAACATAAGGCACTCACTCTGTAAGAGAAATGAGTCAAGATAAAAAGCAATAGAAGACTGTATTAAAAATACCTATTTCGGTCTCCAGTTTGCATCTCCACAGCCATAATGGCATTTAAATCAAAAGGCCTTTCTTTAACTGATGAATAAACATCAGTTTAAGAACAAGCTTTTAAGTGTTTCAAGTTTGCAAACCACAAAAAAGTATTTTTTGCCAAAAACTGCAGTGAAACTGTCCCTAGCCCCCACCTGAAATATTCTCCAAAGTTACTTATAATCCAGAGTGGCTCAACTCAGTCACTGTGATACCAGCTTTACAAAGTCAGTCTTGTCATATGAATTGCTCTGAAGAGCTTCAGCTAACAAATATTGAAGACTGATGAGAGTTTGTACAGTAGGAAAAAGGCAAAGCATCATAGTCACTGGCTTTCTGCTCGAGAAATACAATGCTTCCTTGGCTCAGCTATGTGTGGAAGTCCTGGAATAACTCAGTCAACCTCAGAACAGCTACTTCGCCTTAGCTGACCTGGAACAAGCCAAGAGACTTAAAAGCTCATTAGGTGAAGCCTCATTACAGACACTGTGTTGACTACTCCCTTGATGGAATCGTACAAGCCCTGACTAGCTACTAGTTCCACCTCAACTTTTAACCTTCACTAGACAATCCATAACCAGAAGGGATATACTCTTCAGACCAGAACAGTCTGAAGGCAGAGTGGCTTGACAGTTTTTTGTGATTTATGGCAACAAGTTATTTCGCAGGACATCCTACCACTAGTCATTGTAGAGACCTGGTACAAACTACTTTTTTCCTAATTGGCCTGAAGGCTCTCTCTCACTGAACTTTGAATTAGCAGCTACCACAGCTCTGCCTTCGTCACCTGTATCTTAACCCTGCCAACTTAATTACTAATTTCCACCTAACACTAATGAAAACCCACTAGGAAGAGTACTATTGTGCACAAACCCCTTAAATTTAAGGTTTTCAGCCCAAGCAGCACCAACAATTACAGTTCCCTACAGCACTATCCGCTGCCTACAAGACCCCATATTTTTTCTGGAAACTAGCAGCCTAAGGATTGCACAGATCCAGTCTAAGTGAGCATCATATCACTTAGGGGAAGTGCAACAAGACACCTACAATCTACTGAAGGTTTTCAAGGCTTCCCACAACTTCAGTTACCCAGTGAATGTAAGCTTTTGACACAAGGCTGCCATACAAAGCTGGGGGACAGAAAGCCAGCTGTAGTAGTACAGCCATGGTTGCTATGAGACTGCTTGCAGATAAAACTTTCCAGGACCACAGTCTCCTGCATGCCTGTACTTGATGTTAGACATCAGTGCCTGAAATTAATTCAGAGCCCTGGATATAGTGTGTGGCAGACAGTTCTCATATTACTGCTCCTGTAAAGTTTTAGGGATTACAGTGAGGTAGGCTCCCACAGTGGCAGTCCATGCTGCTGAAGCATTTGGAATAATGGCCAGATCCCCACCATAAAAAAGCAAGTCCCCGGTTTGGCCACAGACCATCCTTCACTGTAGGTGACCAGGGCTTAAACTTCTTTTTTCTAAGCTAAGCCTAGAGCAGCAAGTTGAGTTGCAGTCTTACATGCATGCACAGCTAATGCAGAACAAAGCAGCTCTGGCTTGTTTACTGCACCAAAATGAGACAAAAATGCAAAAACCAGGGATGCAACAGAAGCACTTACCCGATGTCATCCCGGTAGACGCGAGAGATTAAAACCTCTCCTTTGTGATTATAGATAAACAAGCCTCCGATCATGATGGAACTTTAGTCTTCACTTCCCATGTTGCTTAATACCTGAAGCAAGAAAGAGCATTTATAATTAGGCTGTACAGAAACAATTTGTAGCCAGGACTAAAGCTTAAAATTGGCACGGAAATAGAAGCTGTCTTACTTCTCATTCCAAAAATCTGCATGGACAGATTAAGCCTCAAGGACAAGTAGCCAAAACATACCTCTTGAATGTGAGAAAAAACACAGGCCTGGAACTACAAGCAAATCAAAGACCTCTTACTTCTACTATAAAGTGTCTATCTCCCTAATGACTGAGATACAAATCAGACACAATTCCTAAGTCTTTTTACATGCAGTTCACACAAATGTCTGACATGTCACCAAGCCTATCACGACATGACAGGGGATTCCTAGCAGCAAGCACATCTCCATTTACTACCACTTTTACATAGCTCTTACACATCAGTGTAAGAACCTTTGCTAGTCCCTAGCAGCCATTTAGAGTCACACTTCAGAATTCAAACTGAGAGCCGTTTGGCTACTGGAGTGGTCACAATCGTGACCCACTTGAACTGCGAGATAGTCCCTCAGATGTTACCCTCCTAAACTGCTAATTTTCTCTTTCTTCAAAGGAAGATTGCTTTGGAGAAAGCTACAGAGCTCTCTCCAAAGACATTAGATATTACTGATAGGGTAGACACTACTGATACAAAAGACTTTAAAATATACAGCTACTCCACCAGATCCCATTCCTGGAGTCTTATGCACTCCTATTCACTTAGGTCAAAGTCAGAACACCCACAAGCAGCAACTGCTTGGTTGGCTTAGTCCCAAGAGGAGAACTGCAACTCTGAGAGGGCAGGTCTTGGGGTGATCACACAGGAACTGCTTAGGCTGGGCACTGCAGAGCATTAGATAAAAACCATCTCCACACTGCTCTTTGGGTGGGTTAGCCTACACCCACCAGCCTGGGCTGGGTGAAAGGGATAGGGAGAGGCCAACCTAGAGACAGATGCTGACAGTGAACTGATATGTGTCTGCTCAGGAATGCTGCAGTGACAAAGTCAAAGTGACCCAGCCTTGGAGCACCTCGAAGGTCAGAAAAAAAAAAAAAAGAATATAAAACCAATACACACATCAGAGGGAGTAAGGGACTTCTGGATTATCAAGAGTAATGTATTCTCTAGAAGTTACACCAAATAGATTACAGTAGCTGCCCATCTGAAGGAAGTACTGCAGATGTGAGTTCTATGCTAAACCAAGGTTAACAATACAGCCACTACTTTTAATTCCAGTAAGACAAAAAAAACTTTAAATTTCCCAACCTTTACACCAACATTTTAGCTACATCTTGTGAGTTCTCAAAGAATAACACTACTCATACTTCTTTGCTACAGGTCTTCAGCTTCCAAATGGCTGCTTCTACTTATTAAATGGGGAAAAAACCAGCCCCAAAGTCAGCTAAGTCAAAATAGAAAGAGACAAGCAGTTTCCGCAAAGCTCAGTAGTGAGCTTTCTGGCTTTTATTCCTGTACGGGCACCAACATCAGCATCCCCACAGCAGAAGACAATCCCACTCATCAATTGAACAAACCCAATTCCTCTGACTTAAGGAAGTGGCTGTACCACAGACTCACAACTACTTACACACAACACACCCAGCCCTAACAGGCATGAAAAGGTCATGAAGAGGTAATGTGCAGGGCTGAAACCCAAAACATGGAGAATTGAACACAGCTGCCCAACAAGACAGGCAGATGCTGAAACATTTGCAAGGTCATTCACACAGGCCAAACAATGAAAAAATTGACAAACATTATGACAGTGAAAGCAACTTGTTGCCCACTCTAGAAAATTCTTTCCTACTTACTAGTTTTTTCACTCCAGATAAGAAATAAGCATGCGTTTTCAGGCTTCTACAATGCCGGCTTCCACATTCAGATATGGACTATTGAAATCAAAAGTGAAGAGTTCCTGCATTCTCTTTAAGACTTGCATTGTATACAGCAGCTTCCTGGAAGCTTATGCAACTGGTCAAAGCTGGATCATATGAATCCTACAAACCCTTTCCAGAAGAATCCTAGAAAGCACATCCTAGTCTTAAAAAAAAAAAAATCTCCCTCTTGCGTTTTAATGCTGCTTAAGTTATTTGTTTTACTATTTTTAGTATAAAGGAAACGTCTGCTTTGATGAGCAACAGGATCAGACATGCAACATACACAAGACAAAGCCTTCTGCCAGCATGACAAGCCAATCACTTTTTGAAAAAGCCTTGATTTGCATATTTACTGCATTACTATAAAACATGTAGAAGATTGCTAATCAAGCTTTGCATTGAAAATTAAAAGCCATCTCTCAGGAAGAGCTACAAACTTTTAATGTTGATTGAAATAATGATGGCATGCTTTCTCATATGTTAGGTTAGAGCATATTCTGTAACAGCTTTGCTGAAGTTACAGGCAAAA
The DNA here is from genome assembly GCA_013400215.1 of Cisticola juncidis. NCBI lineage: Eukaryota > Metazoa > Chordata > Aves > Passeriformes > Cisticolidae > Cisticola > Cisticola juncidis. The sequence continues at coordinate 164,481 of VXBR01003490.1, forward strand.
AAAAAATCAGCATTTTTAATTGATTCATACTACCAGGCAGCAGAATCAACTGCTTCCTCATCTTACATGTTAGTAAAAGCATGTTTCATGGAGAGTAGGTAGATCATAATTCAAAGGCTTTTAGTCTTCAAAAATTCTTCATCAATGCAATGAAATGCTAGGCTTCTTCCTTATACAAAATATCCCAGGAGATAAGTTCAACCTTCAGATTGCCCATGCAAAGTTAGCTTGTGGTTCCACCTTCACCAGCACTTTTAAGAGCTGCACTGGTTCATACTGTAGAGCTACAGGTGAAGGCAAAATTGCCTTTGCTACTTCATCCACACACCTCCTATATGCACCACTGTACAATTGTACATCTTGGAGTTAGGGTGCCATTTTGTAGTCCCATCTGAACCTGCTTGGTCTACTTTGCCCTTACTACTCTGAATACCCTCATATCTACACACATCCCGCTGCCATGACTACTGAACAGGAATGTTCTTATTGCAAATTCTTGTTTGGTACAAAATAGAAGTATGTAGAGACCTGCCACCAACCAGCTGATGTGTGCTTGCTGTACTACACTGACAAAACAACTCGATAATGAACTTGCTCAAAGTCAGAAAGGGGCTGGCTCTGGCTCAGGTTAACACCTGAGCTTGTACTTTTGCCTACTACTATGGATTTGGCCACAGGATCAGCACCATTCTGACAGTTTACCTTATAATGGCAGCCAACCATACATACCTGAGACATGCATGAGCATTATTTCACATGTAGGAGCAGAATGCCTCCATGTAAGTTATGATTCTCCTCAAGTCTGAAAGAATCAACAATTCTACAGCTCCAAAAATTAAACCTGAATTCACATTTAAGTACAATTTACCTAATGCTTTGTGTCAGACAACTGGTAAAGCATTTCCAGGTACCAGCAAAGTCATATGGGTTTTGACTATAAAACGGTGACTATAAGGAAAGAGTTTCAGATGACCTACCCAATTGTACCAGCTATCAAGCAGTTCTTTGTAGTAGCTGAAGGACACATGCAGTATAAACCTCCAGCTGCACCCCCATCTAATGGCATCACAGAACAAAGAGGTCTCAACTATGCAAGGCATTTAACACAATTATAAGCAGATCTCCCCTGTCTGCTCAACTTCTGCAGTTCGGCATCTTGAAGGGTTCCAGGCATCAGAGACAGCACAACAGCATCAACACAACTTACAGCAAATTCAGCTTGGTGCAGGGCTGCTCTCTGTCAGCCCTCACCAAGCTTGCCCACGATGGGAGTTCAGGGAACATGGACAACATTCCAGTCTTTTGTTCAAAGCTTGCATTACATCCCTCCAAGACACAAGACCAGAGTGACTACACTCCCTCTCCCTCACAGAATTACTTCCATCAGCTAATGGAAGCATGTCCACACAGCTGGAAGCTCAAGAGGTGGAGTAAGTAGCCCAGAGATCTATGAACAGAGAGGAAAGCTATACAAAGGGCACAATGCAAAAGAAAGTTGCTTAAAGCTCAGCAAGAAGAATGGCTCTTCAAGATGACAATGGCTCTCCTTGAAGTAGCTGCAGTGGAAATAAGCCTGCTTTGTTTTGATCCTCCCTTGTGTTTCAAGTTTCACAGATACTCCTTTCAACTATTTCAAGGTTACATTCTAACTACAAAGAGGATTTTGGTGGTACAGTTCAGACATAGCACAATCTTCCACATATTTTAAAATAATTAATAATTTTCTTTACAGATCAGCTGTAGAAGTGAAAGATCCTAGTATTTGCAGTGGTTAAGAAGTGCAGGGAAGAGGGCTGAAATTAATTTGAGACTGACATTCAGTGACTCATGGCTGCTGGAATCAGAAAGCCTCAGAATAAAAACTCCAGCACAGGAGATGGGTTCATTTGCTCCCTGTGCACTAGCAACATGACTCAGAAAGCATTGCTCAATCAGCTTTCAGTGACTCATTCTGCTCCTCTCCAGTCAGCCTTTTCTAGAGAGCTTGCCCTACACTGCTTCTGAGTTTCCTCAGCCTAATAGCTCACTGTCAGACACAGCTTAGGAGCAAAGCCCACCATTTCTTCAGCTGTTTACCACCAAGTGCTTGGAAACCAAGATGAGTCTAGCTGAAACCTTTGGGTTAATGATCCATCAACTGCATTTTCAGAGCTTTGCAGCTCCACTCCTCCTATTTCACTACCTTGAACATAAGGCAACCTGCTCCACACTGGTTGCTATAGCCCTGTTTTCTACTTACAGTATGGATGGATTTATCCTAGTTAAGGTACAGGGATAATCCACATGTATGCTGAATTCATACCAGTTGGTGAGTAATCACCTTAATTTAGGACCAGCTCTCTCCCAATACACTCTGCATTCCTCAAGCAGCTAATGGGGTAGATATAACACCTGAATGCAGCTCCTCCAAATACCTAAGGCCAGGTGGCCTCCTACTGTCCTGCCAAGTGCTCACATTGCCATACACTTCCATTTCAACCCATAAACAGAAAAGGAGCATGAAGAACATCACAGACACACCACATACTTATATACATGCCTATAAACCCATCAGGAGTTAAGATGACATGGAAATGACTCATCAAATGAAGATAAGAGCATTAAAAAATACCTTTAGAGCAATTGTGGCAAAGTTACAGCATTAAGACAGCCAGCTACCAAAAAAAAAAAAAAAGTACACGTATAAAAACAAAGGCTGGGATGAAGATTTTAATGTATTTCAGTAGTTACATAACAGAAAAGCAGCAGGATTATCTGGGCCTCCAATGACTGACATGGTAACATGCCTTTTCCTAAGAATTACACATACTTGCCTCAAATCATGTCTCAGTGCTCCCACTGTGCAGGGGATGTGCAATAAGCATCCCTCTCTCAAACCACCAGGACAGGCTGGATGAAGCCCCAGAAGTCAGTCTGCAGCAGGTAAGCTGCAGACCATAACCAAGGGAGTCCAGAGAAAGATAAAGGCACAATAAAGCACAGTATCTGAAAAACTGCTTTTGTCCACTGATTCTATCATAGATGGAAAATGCTCTGTTTATTAGGTCTAATCTAAAACCAGGTGGCTCTCCAAAAGTCAGACTTTATCCTTTCAGTGTGCTACCCACTTAGAACACATGGGTGGAATCAGGAGCTCAGGCAGCAGGATCCAGGCAGCAGGACTGCCAGGTTGCCAGGTTCACATATTGTGGGATGCAACAAGTGGCTGGACTGGAAGCTACCTAGTGAGATGAGGCACTAAACCTGCATTTATCTAGTGGAGATAAATAGCAGCTCTGTCCTGCAGTGTGTGAGAGCCCAGCCTTCCTCTTCCATTTCCTCTTCATCAATTCTGACTTACAATAGCTGTAGAAAAATGAACAACACGCAGCATGCAGCTTTCTTAGACTAAACAAGGCACACGTAAGGAATCAACTAACCAGCACAGTTTGTTCCCTCTGCAGCTGTTTATCTGCAGCAACTCTTTCAGAACCACCAGAGTACACAGTAGTTTCTGTTCACTGCAGCCTTCCATGGTCTCTCTAATTGAGAAGCCACAGCATCACACCAGCAGTAAGACACAACTGCAGTATCAGACATCTGTTCATTAAGGTATGAAAGGCTAAGCTGAACTGTAGCCTAAATCCCAGATACAGAGATATTCAAATGACTGATTTTCTCCAATACCTTTGTCCCATAACCTGAGGTCTTTCCCATGACACCACACAGACCATTAACCCTTCCCTGTACCAGCAGAGACAGTGGTAACTTCAACCTACACCATAAACGTTCTTAGACTTTTGTAACTGTATTTGCACAAGTAACAACAAACAAACAAGCCATTCTGCTCAAATTTTTGCTTAGAAAAAACAGTGACTTTTTAGTCAGTTTTCTTCAATGGTAAAAGGAACATGGCTGCAGTAACTCCAGTTTCATATGCAAGGCAAGAAGGACTTGTTCTAGCTCCTAAAGTATTAGGAACTGTCTGAAAGAAAGGTGACACTAGCAGTGTAATGTGCTTACAGCCTAATAGTACCAGAGTCACCATAAATTTGGGGTGTATATTGGTATGTCTGCTTCAGGAAAGCACAAATACACTTCTTTGTATCCTTCCATGCCAGCTTCTCTAAGTCCAGTGTACACAGAAGTTGAGGAACTTTTGAGCCAGGCTGGTTTGCTCTCATAGCATCAGCAAATCCTCTGTCTCCTCTCTTCAGAGGTGCAGTGGTGACACAGCAGCTCAAGAATAACTGCTCAGGAGCAAAGTGACTGCAGCAGCTCTTAGGCTGCCCCTAACAATGTAACTGCAGTTTCACATTATCACCCCAATTGTGCCAGGATTTGATGAGCACCAGTAGCAGCATCAGTGAGCACATCTGTCCACTCATTGTAGGAGGCAACTTTGGGATCACCTGTACTGCCCTAAGCCAGCTGTGTGGGTGATACTCTTACCTTAGAGATACCTGTCCAGAAAAGAGTCTGGCACTACAGGTGGGGAAAATAAGCCTTCAACCAGCCTCTGACCAAGGCTGGATGAGCAGATGTCAGGACTGCTGCTCACTACAGAGCCCTCTTGGCCACAGCCCCACTGTGAGACAGACCCTGAGCTTCATCGAGTCTCCTGCACCATCCTGCACAGGGTACAAATAAACACAAGTTGATCAGTAGTGAGCCCAAGACCCAGCTGCTTGGACTTTGTCACTCCCATTCAGGGGCTGGAAGTTTCCTAGAGCACAGATATCTCTTAGTTTGAATGCAAACAAGAATGCTGATTTCTGTAATCTACAGAACACATCCAGGAGACAGCGATCACAAGTCAGTTAATAAGCTGGTGTAAAGCAACCAACCCCTTTAGTAGTCTATTAAAAGACAGTTTGGGTTCTGACTTAACAGTAAGTAAGACTTCTGTGCATTAATGAGCTTATCTAACTAAGCAGTTCAAGGTACATTAGCTGCTGAGTTCTCATCCAGGAAGAAATCAGTAGAGGTATTGAAGGCAAATCACCAACTGCTGCCATTCCTGCATTCCAGAAACCAGTATGATATTGGACAAGTGACAGCAGTTGAAGCAGGAGCAGGATTAGTCAGACTGCTCTGGCAAACTGAAGTTGTTGGGAAAACTCATCCTTTCAGCTAGCACTAGCCATTATCAACCCAAAAGACTTAAGGCTCAAAACAATGCCATCACCCCACCAGCTAATCTGAGCACCTAAGCTTTGCTTAGAGAGCTGCATTAGCCACTTTCCAGGGGGCCATGGGCTGCACTTGGTTTTAAACAACAGCAGCTTCAATCACTTCATCCTGGGGAAGAAAGGCTGCCTAATTTACTTAAGGGGCATACCCTGAGTTAAAGAGCTCCTGAGATAAACCCATCAGTTTCAGAGAAACTGTTCCTATTTTAAATACAATCCCATAAATCCCCATAACCAGTGGGCAGGAAGAAAAGCACGTTCTCTTACCAAGCTGTCCTCCTACAGCCCACTTCTGCATGCCATACAGCACGCAGCTGGTCTTGAGAGCAACAAGAGATACTGACACAGAGAAACACAAGAGGCTCCCTTACTCTGGTAAAACATCATAGGTACAGCATTTAACACACCTCTGCACCATATTTTGAGCCCAACCTGCTGTGAACAACCCCCACAATGCCTTTTTCTATTTCTACACATTCTACCAAAGCATTTCTAAAGTCAGTTTGAACTACTTGATTTTTACTCTTGAGCTAGAAACCTGAACAGTGATTTGCTTCCTATGCGTCTTCTAACAGAAGAGGTTAGAGACACGGAGTGGAGTTTGAGTAGGAGCTTGTATTCTGCAGACCACTAATGGTCTAGGAGCCCTGATGTATCAACTTTTCTCTCACTACTCTTACTGGAGAGCAAATAACTGCATTTCACATTCTGTGCCTCTGCCTGCAAGCTTTTAGCTGAGCTGCTGATCTCCTGCCAAGATCAAAATAATACATGACTTGCAGTAACTTTTGACTCAGTAGGTCACTCACTAAAGGAGAGAAGCAGACTCTGCCTCACAAACCAATTAAATTTTGGCACCACAGGCCATCCTCCAGTTGGCCCCAGAAACAGCCTTAAATACTCTAATGGTCTTCAGTAGAATAAGCTTAGAAAACCAGTGCAAGACATCGTGCTGTGAAAGACAGTCCTGGCTTTACCTTTTTTTGACACAGGGATGAGGCAAGAAAAGTTTAACCAAGGTTACAGGAAGTTTCTTTATAAAGCCTGTTTTGTTTAGTGACCGTTCCTGTTCCACCAAAAAAAAAAGAAAAAAAAGAAAGAGACAGTATTAAACAAGAACGCATATCCAATCCCCGGTGTTTCAAAGTACTCAGGATGTAACCCTTCACAGCCTAAAGATTCAACTCTCCAAAAGCCAGGACTGTGCTCTTTTGGGAGGAGGAAGCAGCCGGCCATGATACTCTTCAAAGACATCCCAATGCTGTCCCTGGAACATGGCCACTCCACAGCCCAAAGAACACCAGGTATCTTTGTCACTAGATGTCAGTAATATGACATTTCCTACAGAAGAGAAGTGATGCCTCCCTTCTGACAGGAAAAATATGGAAGTAGTTTGGCAGCATCTCTTCAGATTTGAGATTGTCCCTCCAAGCAAAACTCACAGGGACACACACAGCTTTTACTATAGGAAAAAATAGTAGCTATAGCTTTGACAGCATTCAAGTAAATATTGCCCAACCAAACACCACATGAGCCCATATACAGTTAGAAGCCTGCAATACCAAGACTTCCAAGCCACAGAAGCCATACAGACTCACCTACCTGGGCAAGTTCCAGGCTCAGATTTTGGCAGCCTGAGGCTAAAACTTGATAGCAGCTTTGTCATACTAAAGCAAGCACAAAACAGATCATGGACTCACACAGCTTATGGAGAGAAGACTAGATCAAGAACAAGTAATTTCCCAGTGGGGAGAGAAGTCAGCTGCATTGGGTGATAAACACAGGCTGTGTTTCCTCCAGTTTTGCTGATCCAAAAATCTAGTCCTAGGAAGAATGGATATGGAAACGCATCCGCAAGAGCCGCTGAATAGGAGCCTGCCCTAAGCCTCAGAATAAGCAGTTCGGCATCAGCAGCGCTGCGTTCTGCCTCAGCAGGTTTTCCAGGGAGGAAGCAGAGTGCAAGCCATGACCGTGCTAATTCACGTTTGGATCAGTAGTACAGGAAAATAATTTTCGGTGAAGTTTCAGCCTGATCCGACTGAAAAAACCTTTGCTCAGGCTAACCTGACGCATCGGTGCCGGCCTTCCTGTGCCGCACACAGCCCGACTCTATCCCCACCCTCCCCCGGCGGAGCACCGCAGGGCTGCCACACAGGTATTCCAGCCAAAGAGCTAATTAACAGCTGTTAATAAGAGCTACAAGCAATGTACGAACGAATGATGGGGTTACCCAGCACCCCCTCAGAGGAAGCGAAGGAAAAGCCCTCTCAGGCGGCACCGCTTCTCTCCCTCTCTCCCAGCTCCGAGGGCACTCTCGCGTCCCCCTCAAGGGCAGCCGGCGGGACCCCTCGCCCTGCAGTCGCCTCCCCGCCCCTGGGCCTGCAGACCCCAACCCCCAGCCAGCGCCCAGGGGAGCCGTCACCCGCAGCACCTCGGCCACCGCCCGGGCGCGGCCGAAGAGCGAGCCCGACCGCAGGAAGCCGCCCGGAAGAAGGACGGGGCCCACGCAGCCCGGCGGGGAGCGAAGCACGGCCCAGGACGCCTC